>JAZHYW010009730.1:0-36908 GCA_037355805.1 Ixodes ricinus
GTCCAAACAGGTTTTGTGTATTTTGAAAACAAATTTGGACATAAAGCATTGAATGAATGAATGAATAATGTGGCTAAGGAACCATTGTTTCGATGTAACTTTCGTTCTTTATTACATCTTGGTTTGCGCTTCTTGTGCGCGTCTTGGCGCCGCTTTTGTTTTCCCCCGTGTTTACTTCTGCGTTGGTAGAAGGGGCCGCAGGCCGGGCGTCACTGGAAAGACGGCGGCCATTCACGGGCCGTACGGAAGGCCTTAGCTGGGCGGATTGTACCGGCGTGCCGGGGATCGGAGACTCCTGCTGAATAATAATGCAGAAATTTATCTTTTTTTCCCCTTAAACATTACGAATAAAAGCGGTCTACTTTTTCAGTATTTCCTTCGCGAAGCAGGATTGCGCAGCGGTTGAATTCCGAAGATCAAGTAGTCGTAAAGATCACCGCAGGGAGACGATAATCAAATAGTGTGACGAATTAAGCCCTGCGCAAGTACTCTACTTGGGCTTGGTAGGAATTGAGTTCTTGGTTGATTTTCAGGTTGTTTGCTCGCGTTATTGATGGGAATGGCCAAACTCTCCCAATGTCTGAAGTTCAGCACGTGCCCTCTGCCTTGCCAATTGTAGCATGTTTAAAGGATAAACACTCATGACCTATACTCGGCTGCAGATCATGTGGTTGCTTGCTCCGGAAGCGAGTTGTGGGATGAATATTTCTCCTTTTTTTCGATGTTCCTTGAATTTTCGATGCCTGGCAGATAGAGCGAAAACTTATGTGCGTTTGTAACGTCAAGGATTCATTCTGAGAAGTATTGACGGAAAGTAGGAAGATGGTTTCACAGATCCTCAGTTGATCAATCTCATGAATAAGGTTCCGGGTTTTCGGGGCTTATTTTTGTCGAATTCGAACGGTGTTCAATTCATTGTTTTCTTGCGGAAATTTGGCGCTGAACAGATTTTATATTTGTTAGATTCCCAATTGTCCGAAATTTGGAGTTCAATTCTGCAGTGTTTTCTATATTTTCAAAATAAAAATAAAAATAAATAATATTTAAATAGACACGTGCGCTAGATAAAAAAAAGCGCTTTCATTCATTAATACATTCTATCTGGATTTGGCGTTGCCGGCCTTGACATTGGCTATACTAACCTGTCCCACGACGAAACTCGTAAACAAGTGTTGCTTCGATAAACGTCTTGAAATCATTTAATTCATCGAGGCAGTCGCTGGGAAGCTCATTTCCCCTCATCCTATTCTAACACTCTGCCCCGTGGCTGCGCGGATTGGGGTGGGAAAGGATGTAACAAAAAATGCTTCCATAAGATATCTATGTTTCATAGTTTTTGCTGTTACGAATATACAATCCCTCCTCTCTCCCAGAAGCAGATATAGTAGGCCTAAACTGGAAACCGGAACAATGTCTTCGGATGTCTAGGGCATTGCGGCGATTAAAATTGTTAACACGATTAATTGCCACCCTTTAATCACCGTTTAATCGATTAATCGGTCTCGTTCCTTGGCATGCATTATATATTTAAAAATAAAAATTATATATATATATTTTTTTTTTCATTTGTTATAAATTTGTGAAAAACGGCACAATATAAAATTTCGAATATATAGAAACCTCCATGTGTAGTTGAGAACAGTTTAGAAACATACACACTCAGATATTATTCAACTGCGCGAGGCAAAGTGGTTCGTTGATATTCTCCGGCAGGAGCGGCTTCTTTTGGTTGTTCACAATAGACTGCTGAGCTACAAACGCACACTCGCACGGCGTTGAGCTGGCCGGGTCACGTGTAACCTTCGACACTCGTCTGGAGTAAGAAAACTCGCCCCTACAGTTTACTTTAGGTTAACATTTCACCTAAACTTTGGCCTTCATACAGGTGTACTCGTACACATCTGCCTAGTGGAAGCATTTAATTTTTGTCATTTTCTGTTTCGTCAGATTTTACAAATGAACCGGTTAAAAAAAATGATCCCGATTAAGCACTAATCGATTAATCGGCAGATTAATCGATCAATTTACCAGCCTTAGTTGCAACCAAGAAGTACAGGGAACCGTTTTCCTGATTGAACCATGACAAAATGAAGGTGAAACGCCCTTAGTTAATAATCCAAGTTTAAAAAAGAAAAAAGAAAAACTGGGTGGCAATGTTTTAGGACCATTGACTCCATGGAATGTGCTCTGAGCGTAACTCTGACCAAACAAAAGCGTAAAATACTTTTTTTTTTTGGCAATGGGACATTACATTTTTGTGTTTATCGGAGAAACTTTAATTGACAAAAAAATAAGTTACCGGCGACTGTTTCTCGGTTTTCTTTCTTTTAATTTCTTCGAAAACACCATACCGTGATTATGAGCTGACGTTAAGGAAGAACAGCCAATTCTTTTTCGCGTGGAACTTTCCCCAACTTATATATATTCATTTGAGTTTTAGACCTTTCGAATTCCGCAAGGCCCCCATAAAAAAACAAAGCACACTTTCGCGACGTGCCACGCACAACGAATAGGCGAGCAGTCTGTTCAAGCGAAGTGCTGCCAGCAGAGAGAGCCACCTCCTTCCCAGACTCATTCCGCGGATCATCTGCGCGGTGAGCTCGTTTGGGGAGAAACCAAAACATATGCCTCGACCTCCCCGTCACGTTCGGGCAGTCCTGGCTCGCGGGCGAGTGAAGACCGTGCCGGGTTAACTCGAAATTGGACGCCATAACTCCTCGCCGGTCTCGGCCGGCGTGGCGGCTCCAGAGTAAAATGCATGTCACTTACCATACCCTCCGCACGATTGCCTAGCCTACCAATGCGGTGAAAGGTACGATGCTGCCCGGACCAGCTCGGTGTGAATGTCTGGGCACGTTACCCTTTGGTCCTCTTAAAGACCGCCCAGGATGCAGTCACGTGAGTCCAACTGGCGGACTGATGGGTCCCTACAAGAATTTAGCATGCGCTGCATGCTGTCAGGTCACGGATGAGAGGGCTAGGTGCCTCGTGACTCCTAGGTTAAATCCATTTAGGCCTGCTCCCCCTCTCCTCTTGACGCTGGCTTGGGTAATGAAGGCGAGGTTGACAGCTACTTTGTCTTTGGGTATAGGAGGGCCGGTCGAGCTTGCGTTGGCTAAGCAGCCCTAACAATACATCTCTTCAGCAAGGAGCATCTATTCTGGTTACTGGGGATGATATTAAGAGAAGGGCTCGGGATCTTCTGAGGAAGTATATGAATATCATTTACTCTTTTTCTGATTTAACGTTCAGAGATGTCAGTGGCTGCCTTTCGCTTTTGAGGACAGGCTTCTCAAAGATGTAGTTTGAGTACTTTTGTCTTTTGAGAGACCCTGAAATTTGGGGCTGGCTAGCATTTATCCATGCCAAAACGTAGCCGTGCGTTATTGGAACACTCATACATTATTTATTATTCCGCTTATAATTTTATGGCTGCAGCCGCGTAGATGGAGTGATTAATGTTATTCCTGAAAACATACTATTTATGATCCCTTCATAAACTTTGCGCCGGTGATTACAAGCGCATTTCTAAAGAGGAGTAAAGAAATTTAAAACAGCCTGGGAGAAAAGATTAACGAACAAAATACTCTGTAAGTTCTGTCAATCATGTAACGTTTGAGTGCTTTTATCATATTCCAATAACAAGCCCATCATGAATTGAAGAAGTAGGGATTGTTCAAACTCCCGGATCACAGCTTATTAAAACGGAGAGAGTAATAGTTCTATTTCTAAAAGTGTACCAAAATTCCAGACATTAAAGCATTAATATTTGCGATGGAGCTTATTAAGTGTCGAGAGCATATATGTATTTGTAAACTCGATAGTTGCTAAAGACATTGCCAATGCCATGTACGTAATGTAGCAGCCACTTCTCAAGTTACTTTGACTTGTTTTAGTCATTCTAGGAAGTAATCATAATATTGCCTTTTCTAAACTTTATTTTACCAACCGCACTAAAGCTAAAATATATTTCGTCTGACACAGCGATCGTTTCCAGACACGTTTACGAAAAAGTATAGCCCCAACAATTTTTACTTTCTTTTCGTCGTGGAGAACCTATGGTATTAAGCTTATTTTTATTTCGACGTCCGTTACATTCCAAGTTATAATCGGCAAAGAGACTCCAGTTGACGACTTATTCTTGTTGAGACGTTTTTATGTTTACAAGTGCTCTTATTCTTGATTTGTAGAGGCCACTTTGACGCAAAACAAATAAACTGTTGTCTTCGCAGAAATTTATCACTCAGTTGGGTCGCAATTTGTTTTTCATATGTTTTAGCGATAATCGTTGCATTAACTTTTTTCTTGCTGAAAAGGCCGATTCTAATGATGCCTGTGAGCCTCACAAACCTCAAGAGGCCAAACGGAAGGCCACTTGTAGATTTCGGCCTGCCCAAACCACACGTGCAACTGATCTGGTTAAAAAGATTGGTCTAAAACAAAAACAAATGTGTGTATGTTTATACCGCCGGAAGTTAGCGTGCCTCAGTGGGCGTATAGTGTCTATGTTGTAGATGATCAATTTAGCCAGTGCGGTACAACCACTAACATGGGGCAACGTGCACCAAGCAGTAGTGAAACACGACCGCACGCCGGTACGATGCTGATCCAGATCGAAGCGGGGATTGAGCCCAGGATCCCTAAGTTCTGCAGCGCGAGCTTTCGCTCCACGTGCTCCGAGCTGGTGTGCGCTAGCCCACTCGGCCACCAATCCCCCTGGATTGGTGGCTTCAGATTGTCGTCGTCTCAGATCGATCTGAGACGACGGGTATTGTTAACGTTCGCAACCAAAGTGTTTGTTTTACATATAAAGTTTGAACTTAATCAATCAGACGGTAGTTCTATAAAGTACTGAAATCTCCCCCTCACTCCAAGCCTTCTTCCCAATTTCACTCATTCTTCTTTGCTCAACAACCGAATAAGTTACACAGAGCTACCAACTCACCGTGCCTTCATTTGTCAACTCCAGGGGTGACGATTCGTGCCAATTCTTTTGGTATGGTTTTGTTTAAATTTCCGCCACCTTAGCCGGAATGTGTCTCCACGGCTCAGTGATACAAGCTGCGACGCGCCGTGTGAAAACCTTTACCGAGGGTCAATTTCTTAAAAAAGCCTCCATAGGTCATATACACCGATGTCCCCGTGATGGTGAAAAGCAGGGTGCCTCTGCGCGACGCATGGTCTTGCGTCGCAACAAAACACTGAGCTGATAGTGTGTAGGGCCAAGGCATGGGGACTTAAAGCGATAAATGGGGGAAGGTAGTCTATCTTGCGCGGTAAATGAAAGAGCACTATCAGTGCAGACGCCAAGGTCTCTTACGAGAGATACACGATCTATCGCATTGCCCCTCGAGCACATCAGGAAACAAGAAAACCTCCCGTTTTCTTGATAAAGAAACCAATTAAGTCTTTCCTGAATCGAACGACAATGCGTTTTTTGCACACCGCTCGGAAATCGTACCTATATCAGATTGCAATAAAACACAATATGCCTAGTTTTTTGGGATTAAAAAAAAGTTTGATATCGTCAGCGAAAAGGACATTTGAATGCTTGACGGATTTGGATATCCTTCTGTAACGTTTACAACAAAATGAAAAGAGGGGTCTTAAGTTCGACCCTTGGGATACAGGAGAAGTCGATATCAAACACTTTAAAAATGAGTTGCCAACACTAACAGTGTTACTGCGTATACTCGTAGCTCCTGAACCAATTACACAGCTTAGGGCATAGGCCATAAAGAGAAAGTTTGCAAAGGACTAAATAATAATCCACACTGTCAAAGGCCTACTAAATGTCAAAGTATACTACATCAAGTTATCCTCCGTTTATGATTATCATTACAGAGAAATCTAGAAAAGAGCACACATTCGACCTTTGCGACCTGGGCGGATAACATCTATTTGCAACGGCAAGGGGTATGTATTGGTTCTTGCATTGCCCCGTGCTTAGCGACTTGTTTTTAGCGAGTCTTGACTGCTCCATTTTTGAACGGCTTGGGGAATCCAAAGTTGCAAAGGTCTTCCGGTATGTAGATGATTTTCTGGTTTTATTAGATGCCGATGCCTTATCCTTTCTTTCATCAATGACTCAAGTTTTAGGCATTTTTAGTGATTGCCTTTCGCCACCTGTTCTGACTCATGAGGTGCCTGAGGCAGGATGCATCCGATTTTTGGATTTGAATTTAACTATTTGTAAAGGTCATGTTTGTTGGAGCTATGAACCCCGTGTTAGAAAACCACTGTTTCCATTCGAGTCTGCTCACTCAAAAATTGTCAAGCGGCCGATTGCGAGGGCTTGCTATACACATGCACTGCGTTGGTCTTGTTATAAAATTAAACATAGCTTTGACAGGCAAACTGAACGCCTTGCAGACGCTGGATTTCCCTCCCACGTGTTAACAACGGTCGCCGAGTCTTTGCTGAAAGATATCAAGAGCAGGCCTATGACAAGTGAAGAAGAGGCCAACAACAGAAAGGTAAGGAAAAGAATAAAGTTTGTGGTCATTCCCTACATACACGGCTTGGCCCACAACCTAAAACGCATTGCGGGCAGGTGTCACGTCGACGTTTTATTCTCTGCTCCGGACAAGTTGTCCAGGCTGTGCAGAGCTGTTAACCCATTCCGAGGGCGGCAATGGCTTGCAGTACGAGGCATCGAGATCGCTTCGTCTCCTGTTCTAAGGGGTGGTCTATTCTCTCCCTCCGACGTGTGGCAAGCGCTACGTTGGCCAGACGGGCCGCTGTCTCGATGACAGGTTAAGAGAGCAAGCTTACTGTGTCTCCACAACCGTGTCTGGTCATCTGGGCATTCATTGCCGCGACTGTGGTTGCCTACCCGACTTCCAACGGTGTGAGGTTGTTAAGCGTCCTAGGGACCAGCATACTCGGGAAATTTTGGAGGCTGTTGAGATAGCGGGGTTGGGTGCAGCATGTGTAAGCAGTCCTTCTGTGGCCCTATCAGGCAAAGAGAGCAATTTTCTAGTCCCCTGACTTGCTCATTTCTAGCACGTACTCTATAGGACTGTGTCATGGCGCATTTCTTATTTTTAATTTTTATTGGTGATGTATCACGTTGGTTGAAACTCTTTCTTCTTTTTTGTTCGTGACACCGCAAGTATATATTGCGATTTTGCGTTCAATAAACTCAGTTGTAAGTCGGCGCTACGTCCGTGTCACTTCTTTGTCTGGTCTTCGTCTTTTCGCGCTGTTTTTAATTCCGATTCGATGTGTGCAAAAGTTTATTAATCTTATATTACTTTTTCACTAAAGCACGATAAACACTGAATTTAACGTAGATGACGTTCAATTCAGTTTTCTTATACATTCGAATAATGTGCGATTTTATAAAAAAAAAAAAAAACGGCGCTTTAGCTCTCTTGAACACCAGCCAGGATAACTAGATTTACGTACTTGTTGTTTCGAAATAAAATCACTGATTGCATTAGGTAGTACCGAAATCAACTAGGTAGTGGCCGAATCGGCGTTTTTGTACGAGAATACGTCAGACCACTTAAAATGAGCATGGCGATTGTAAAACCCGCACTAGTCACCATTGCGATAACAAAACGAAGAGAACTGATAGCTAGCACGGGGCCTACATGACAGCAAAACTGAACTACAAAGGGAGGATCATATACGTGAAAACGCACCAACGGTATGACAGCCAGAACAATAGACTCTATGGGAGCATTTGCCAAGCATAAATCAAGGATGTTATCAGCTGTATCTTGGCAGTAGTTAAACTGAGTAAACCACATAAAATTTGAAAAAGAAAGTAACAATGGCGCTTTCCAAGAATAACACCATTTATATGTGACACCGTTCTAGTCGACCAATCAAGACCAGGCAGAATAAAATCACCATATAATTTCCCCTGTATTTAGAAAAATCAACAATATTACAGATGATCTTAATATGCAATAAACACGACATCATGAAAACGTGGAGGGAAATAATAGTTCCCATTTAAGTTGGTGGAATCTATCGCTCGCAGGAATTTCTATCCAAACGCATTCAGCATAAGTTTAAAGATCCGCTCTTCGAAGCGATTGGACAGACCAGTCAGCAGCTATCGAAACCGCCGCTCCAAATTTTTGTGCGGTGTTCACATAATCGCGATCCCTGTGGTTAACGACATAGTTTGAAGGGAAGGATTCAGCGGTAAATATTCTGTCACAGAGCCACTCTTCTGTAAGACAAACTATATTTAGGTCAGTTGAAAGAACACTAGTCTTCAGTTCGACGGCTTTGGGTATTATGACACGAGCATTTTGATGTTTATGGCCTGAATCACGTCTCCGACTCATGTGGTTAGCGTCGTATTCCGCCAGTGCATCCAAAGTGTTCCCGACGTGGCAACAAATGACGTCACAAAAACCGGAGTGTCATGCAGTATGATGTCGTGATACTGTTGGTTGGCCGTAGAAGGGCCAAAAGCACGAGCGAACTCGAGAGTCGCTGTTGTCACAGGGTTCGCCTCCTGGCTCCGGAAGCTTCCCCGAACACTAGCCGGAGAGCGCCCTGCAGTGAACAGGCGTCTGCCACATCCGCCACTGGTGCTGGGACGCCGCCACGCGGCCGGCGATAGCATGACACTCCTATGACGTCATCAGGTTGTGGTAGGGTTGCCTTGCTGCATGCCCATCCGGGAGGAACAACACGAAGCCGGGGTTTCCATAACGAGAAACTACATTTATTAGAGTAACAGGAATGGGTTGTTAGTATCAACGTAAAACATTGCCGGAGCGTTCGGACTGCACGCCTCCGTGACCACGGTCCGTCTCCCCTCGTTCTGTGGGCGTGTCCTCCTTTTATTGGCACTTTCCTCGTGCGCTGTCGTGCGTTTCGGACTGTGTCCTGTTTTGGGCGGTCGGTAGCGGCCCCTGGGCGGGGGTGGCCAGACCCTCGCTCCCACACTTCCCCCCCCCCCCCTTAAGCGTGGGGCATGTCAATGTCTGTATCGTCGTGGTCGTCGTCGGGAGGGAGTCGTCGCAGAAGGTGTGGACGGCGGCGCTGTACGAGCGCTAGGGCGCGCTCCAGGTCGCGGTCGTCCTTGGTGGCCGCTCCCGGCATCGCCGGCAGTTGGTTTCCGGTGCTTGTGGAACGTCTTGCCCACTGGCCGCGGTTCCGTGGGGTGGGCCTCGCCGGTTGCCGCCCTCGGTGATTGGTACCGCCACGTGTCCTGGGACCCTGGCGTCCAGATGCCCGGGGTTGGTGGTGTCGTTGCCCGTGATCCATCTTCGTGGATCAGAATAAGCAATCGCCATTGGTTACTCTCATGCGTAACCCCTGACTCCCTAATGCATAAAAAAAGGATAAAGGATCTGGGGTGGGCACAAAATCGCGCAATATGTCCCCCCCCCCCCTCTGAAAGGCGATCAGATCCGTGGGATATAATGCGAGGTACAACGCTCGAAATTCAAAAGAAAGAAGAAGAAAAAAAACAAGAATCTTGTCCACCGCTCTACAACTCTCTCAGCCGTCACCGACGTCGCAGGTTGTACCGCCTGTGTGGCGGCGAGGGGGGTCCGGGACCGGGCCGTCGTCGGCATCGGTCCGATCCTGCGAAAAACCATCTTCCGGGATGTGGAATTGTTTAAGGTCGGTGACATGAGTTGGTCCTGTGGACTCACCACTGAAATGGTGAATTAGTGTGTATGAAAGCGGGGAAAGCTTTTTGCCTACACGAAATGGACCATCCCACCTGTTGGCCAGTGAGGCCGTGAAGCCCTTCGCCGCGTCACTCAGGGGGTGAGTGCGCCTGAGCACCAAGTCTCCCACCTCGAACTGCAGGTCTCGGCGTCCCTGGTTGTACTGGTCGGTTTGCTGCAGTCTGGCAACGTCAAGGTTCTCCCGGGCTTACTTGAGGTTGATAGTGAAACGCTTTCGCAGGTCGTCTGCGAACTTCGTGTAGTTGCGGTCCTCTGCCCTGGGCTCTGTCGAACGGAGAGTGTTAGCGAGAGGAAAAGCAAGCTCTCTGCCAAAATTGAGCTGGGCAGGGGTGAGCCCGGTTGACCGGTTAACCGTGGTGCGGGTGGCGAAGGCCATTTCTGGGAGCTTCGCATCCCAGTCTTTGTGACGCTCCGTATGCGCAACAAGCATCATCTTAAGGTTTCGATTTACCCTTTCGGTTATATTTGCCTGTGGATGATACGGCGAAGTCCGCTTATGTTCAATTCCCAGAACCGCGCATGCATCGACGAACACTTTGCTCGTAAAATACGACGCATTGTCCGAAATTAGGCTTGCCGGGAAACCAAAACGCGCGAAAACTTGAAGTAGGCAGTCCCATATTTTCTGCGAGTCCAACTTTCGTAAAGGGAACAGCTCCACCCATTTGGTGAAATGGTCTGTTACTACGAACAAGTACTGGTTTCCTCGTGGGCTACGTGGAAATGGACCCATGACGTCACAGCAACAGATCTGCCAAGGGCTCTGGCTTGCGATCGGTTGCATGAAACCTGGGGGTTGACCACCACGTGGCTTCGCTTTCTGGCATGACGGGCAACTACGCGCATACCTCAGTACATCTTGCCGCATGCCGGGCCACGTCGCAATCTGGGACAACTTATCGTAAGTTTTGCTCCCACTGCTGTGTCCGGCTAGGGCAGAGCTGTGCATGTATCTGATGAAGGACTTACGTAACTTCCGAGGTATCACTGTTCGAAACGGAGAACTGCTCAGATCATCATCAGCCTGAGGGATGTAGCGCAACAGGAGTCCGTCACTGCTCAGTAAGTAAGAGTCGAACTGTTCATCACCCTTGGTGTTGACTGGGCTGGACTCTGCCAGCCAGGCAGTCACTTGTTGGCACAACCCATCGTCGTGCTGGGCCTTGAGAAGATCCTCTCTTGAGACCAATGTTCCCCACCGTGAGTCAGGTGGTCCCTGTGCTGTATTAACGACCGCAACCAGACCTGGAACTTCCTGCACGTGCTCCTCAGGAAGGGGGGCGCGGGAAAGTGCATCAGCAATTTGGTTTGTAGCACCCGGCCTGTACACAATAGTGTAATCGTATTGTTGCAGCGTAAGTGCCCAACGAGCGAGGCGACCAGCGGGGTTCTGAAGTCTTTTCAGCCATGACAACGCTAAATGATCACATTGAATTTGGAATGTTGCGCCATCCAAATACATGTCGAATCGCTTTAACGCATACACTATGGCTAAGCATTCCCTTTCTGCAACACTGTAGTTACGCTGTGCGGAATTGAGGGTCTGACTTGCGAAAGCAACCGGGCGAAGTATACCGTCATGTTCCTGCAGTAAAACAGCTCCGACGCCGCAATCGCTTGCGTCTGTCTGCAAAACGAATGGTTGGTTTAGGTCGGGAAGATGCAAACACGCGTTTTCTGTCACTGCCTTTGATAAGGCTATAAATGCGCTTTGTTGCTGTTCGCTCCAACACCATTTGACGCCTTTTCGAAGGAGGTGATTAAGCGGCTGTGAAATCTCGGAGCAGTAAGGAATGAAATCCCTATAGAATGCAATCATTCCGAGATATCGCTGTAAACTTTTCACGTCATGGGGGCACGGGTACTCAGTTAGTGCGCGCAGTTTTTCTTCGTTGGGACGGAGCGTGCCGCTATCGACAACAAATCCGAGGAGGTTAATTTTGGGCTCGGCCAATTGAACTTTCCCCGGATTGATTGTTAGGCCCGCGTTCCGCATCCGCTCCAGCACGATAGTCAAGTGTTCGAGATGCTCCTCGAATGTACGCGAGAAAACAACAACGTCATCCATGTATGCCATCGCGAATTCGTACTTTGCGTTTCCGAGCACAACGTCCATCAGACGTTGAAAGCTCGCTGGCGAGTTGGACAAGCCAAAAGGCAAGCGGGTGAACTCGTACAGCCCTCTGTGGCAGATGAAAGCGGTTTTCTGCACGTCTAACGGGTGCACCTCGATCTGAAGGAATCCGCGGCTGCAATCCAACGTGGTGAACACCGTCGCGTTACCGAGCGCGTACATTATAGAGGAAATGCTGGGAAAAGGGTAACTGTCCCGTACAGACACTTCGTTAAGCCGTCTGTAATCTACGCAGAGTCTGGCAGTTCCATCTTTTTTCGGAGCGAGAACGACAGGAAATGCCCAAGGGCTCTTTGACTCACGTACTGCGCCGGTGTCCAGCATCTCCTGAAGAGCCCCGTCCAGGAGTTCTCTTTTGTGCACGCTGATGGGGCGTGGATTGCATCTCCAAGGCGGTGCGTTACCGGTTTCAATCCGATGCAGCAGGATGTCTGTCTTTCCTGGTCGCTCCGTGAACATCGAAGAGAACGGCCGCAGGACGTCCTCCAGCTGCCTCTTTTGGAGGTCAGTGCCCGGACACTTCTGCAGGGTATCCGAGATTTCGGATGGTAGGGCAGCTGCAGGCGTTGTGAAGTGGGCTGGGAGGGTGTGGGCCAGTGATGCAGTTCTCTCGTCTGGTGAACGGAGTCAGGTCCGCCTGGTTTCCCAGACGATAGCCGCCACCAGCGAAGTCGAGCGTCATGCTTACGCCTGCGATAAAATCTCGACCCAAGATCACGGGTACGGCGAGTCCCGGGAGATACAGAAAGCGCTGACGCCGTTTCTTCTCATTAAATGAAATTTTAAGCCTTACGGCTCCGTCCGCCGATATTGTTGACCCGGAGGCTAACTGCAGACGTGTGGCTGACGAACGAAAGGTTATTTTTAGATTTTTGCATAGTTCATAGGCAGCGTCCCCTATAAGCGAGATAGCAGCCCCGGTATCCAAAAGCGCGGCAAAAGGAAAACCGAGCAAAGTGATCGTCATGCGTGGCTCGATCATTTCGCTGTTAGGCTGAATTCGACATACCGATGGAACAAGTGACGCTGCGTGCGTGATCCCGGCTGTGATAGTGGCCATCGGCGGCTCTGCAGTGGGGCTCATTGCCGCCGGCCGTAATAGTTTCCCGATTGGGATGCCACGTGACCTTCCGGATTTTCACGGCCCATAGGCGCGCGAGGGTTGACCGGATTTCCACAATCCCTCCGCTCACTTCCAGCCCTTCCGCCATTTGTTTCGTTCTGCCTCGGGTTTGTATTGGGGCACTCTCTTTGGAAGTGGCCACGCTGTCCACGGTTGTGGCATTGGTCCGAATACCTGCTTGAGTCGCCGGCACCAGGGCGCTCTTCGGACGTCCTCCAGTGGCCCCGCATTGAACCAAAACTGGAGCGCCTCCGGCTGCTTTGATTGGTCACTCTGTGCCAGTCCCGTGGAGGTCTTAGCGCCGGAATTGCCTCGGGGCCCTGCCAAGCACATGCGGGTTCGAGAGAGTCTGCGGCCATAGGCGGTGGGAGATAGCTCTTCTGAGCGAGGAAGATTTCCTCTGTGCTGCGGGCATGCCGGGCTAGCTCTTCAATGGTCTCGAAGGTGTGGCCGTGTAGGTACACGTGGTACTTTGCGTGACATTGTCTAAGGACCGGAGCTATAATCTCCGACTCGAAGGCATTAGGTTGTGCCCTTCGTGTGAGTTCCTGCAATGCGCGAACATACTGAACCAGGCTTTCGTTCGGATGTTGCGTTCGGGACTCGAGTTCTCTCAAGATTTGTAACTCGTAACCAGGTGGCAGGAACTCTTCTCGGAATTGCCGCTCGAACTCAGCTAGGCTGGTGAACGTAGGTTGCAGCCTTAACCAGCACGCAGCGCTAGACTGTAGAGCGAATGAGGAGTATTCTGCTTATCACGAGGGATTCCGAGGCGCCTGAGGCGACTTTGTAGACGTCGAGCTCACCCAGAAAGTCAGCGATTGACTTGGCGTCGTTGTAGCCAGTGTACACCGGCACCGTCAGCTGGGGACGCAGCTCCGGCTCACGTGACTGCTGCCCAGCGAGACGCTGTGTGACCGCATCACACATGGCTGCCACCTTCAGCAGCAATTCGGCTTGCGCATCCGCCGAGCCTTCTCCGGGATCCACGCCTGCTCCAGGATTTTTGCTATCCTTCGTCTCGAACCGTAGTGTGGGAGACATGGCGGTAAAAAACACAAACGCCAAGCAGACAAGAAAACGTGCGCGTAAACAGACGGTAACTCCACTCGAGAAAAGTGAACACGCCCCCAGAGCGATAAACACGCCTCCGCGTGACTAAGCAATGTTTTGAGGCTCCAATTCAACAAGCAATCGCGCTGTCGCGAATACCAGCCCTACTTCCAAAAGAAACACCGCAGTTGAAAAAAACTTACCGAGAGAAGGAACCCAGCCCCGTGTCGTTCCGACAGAAGGGCAGCAAAAGCACGTTGGGCGCCATCTGGTAGGGTTGCCTTGCTGCATGCCCATCCAGGAGGAACAACACGAAGCCGGGATTTCCATAACGAGAAACTACATTTATTAGAGTAACAGGAATGGGTTGTTAGTATCAACGTAAAACATTGCCGGAGCGTTCGGACTGCACGCCTCCGTGACCACGGTCCGCCTCCCCCCGTTCTGTGGGGGTGTCCTCCTTTATTGGCACTTTCATCGTGCGCTGTCGTGCGTTTCGGACTGTGTCCTGTTTTGGGCGGTCGGTAGCGCCCCCTGGGCGGAATGGCCAGACCCTCGCTCCCACAAGGTGGAAATCGAGGGACTATTTTTTGGGGATGCAGTAAACAAACCCGTCGCAGACGGGTTCCAGGCACCCTCTCTACAGAAGAAACGTCCACTGTCCAAATTTTGTGCAAGTTGTAATCTAGGACATTGCTGAATTTTATACGTGGGGCGAACATTGGATACGAGTGCTGCGTGAGCGTTCGGCTGAGAATCGTGCTTACTCTGAGTTACAGCACGAGTCCGAGACGAACGCTAAAGCAGCACTCGTGTTCTAGTCTGTGCCCCATTGGTGCCTCCAGTGAGCGACGTAAAAAATCCAATACTTTAGCCCTTGCTATATGGGAGTAGATGCTCTGACGCGCCT
The DNA here is from genome assembly GCA_037355805.1 of Ixodes ricinus. Lineage (NCBI taxonomy): Eukaryota > Metazoa > Arthropoda > Arachnida > Ixodida > Ixodidae > Ixodes > Ixodes ricinus. The sequence continues at coordinate 14,892 of JAZHYW010009730.1, forward strand.
CTCTCGACGCAGACGTGGACACCAGCTACCTGCGCTGTCTCGTGAAACGCTGGATAATCCAGGAAGCCATTATAAACATTCGGCGAGTTTCTTGAGTCTGCTATGCATGTTTTTCTACATATTCTAGTAGGCTCGTCTATAGTCTCTGGTGGTTGCGTTATGAGTAAGAAAATCTTTTCTATAGCCCAAATTATCATTCTCTATAGCTTACATCTAAGGGCCGTGATACATTTACAAGTAGTGCAATCAGCACACTCTAAAAAAAAGGGTATCACCTTACACCCTTTCGTCCCATATATTGAACCCCAAAACTTCAGTTCGACGAACAGCGCACTACAGTCGAACAGACGGCCCCAAATTTTACGAGGGGTTTGATAACGGTGCGATATAACTTATTAAATAGCTAAAGTATGTATTAAAGACAACAGAACAGAAAACACTGAGGTTTTATAGTAGGGCCAACAAAACCGATTATTTTGTTTGTAGTCGGTAATACGCACGTTAGTTATTTTAATAAGTTGTACCACACAGCTATCAAGCATCTCGTGAAAGTTAGTTACGTCAGATCGACGTCAGTGCGCTGTACGTCGAATTGAAGTTTTGGGGTGTATTATATGGGACAAAAGGATGTAAGCGATACGCCCTTTTTTAGAGTGCACGCATGACGGAGCCTACTTTAGTGGAATTAAGTGGAACCTTATAACGACTTGGTGTTCAATACGCTGCACCACAGCTTCAGTGTATCTTATTTAAAAACTGGACGGTAACGCCAATTGGCGCAGAAAACATTGCTATAAGGGTAAAATGCACAAAGATCCCATTTCCTACAGGAGCTTTAACTTAAACACTTGAACGAGGGTGACTTCACTAACTTAGGAGTGGCTATGCCAACTCCATCCGAATTCAATGCGGCATTCATTGCGTTCGCTGTGCAAAGAGAAGCGGCACAATGACGGCCGCCGCTGCACCCCAGATGCTATTGAACGTGCTAACATTACTCGGTTGATGCTGCTCCTATCAGACCCGTGTAAATTAAAGACAAACATTGTTAATAGCCTCGTCCCACTAGAGCGACAAACACCTGTTTTTGTCCGACGACACCACAAAGTTCCGTGTCGCCAATGCTGTCCCACTGCAACGACCAACACCCGCGACAATCGCCGACAAGCGCCGACAAACGATCGACGACGCACGAGTTCTTGTCTTTCGTTGGAGTTGAAGCACAGCAAGCAGTCCCACTGAGGAACATCCCTCGGAGACAAACTTAAATTCCTCGCCCGCTTATGCCTTCTGTTGCCTCCCTTCCCAACCTTCTACCCTTCCTCCCGGAACAAGAAGCCCTTGGCGGCCACTCCTCGTTCCCGGCCCCGCAGTTCTGGTCCCTCGATTGCACGTAGTGGTCGCGGGCGCGGTTTGCTGGCTGGCGCCGGGTGGTCGTGTTGCGAAAGGGAATTTGCTGTGGCTGGTGTTGCTCGCGAAAACTTGGTGCGCGAGGTGGTGCTCCAAGACGCCGAAGTCTACGCCCCGGCATCAGGATGGATACACCCATGTGCGAGGACTGACCAAAGTAAGACCGCTTACCACGAAGTAGGACACGACGTTCTGCGGCAAGCCATTCCGGCAGATGAGATACTTGTCATCACGTTCTGTGATAATCGGGATGCCGTATTGTCCACCAAAAAACGCCTGCCCTCGATCATTCGAATATGAAGTTATAAACATCCTCACAATCGGCGTGAAATTCCGTGGCGCTCACCTAGAATGCTTCGAAAGGCCCAAAAACGAGAACGATTCGGGTATCCTAGTTCGGAAAAAGTTTGGTGTCGAATGTCATGACTGTTTGCGGAAAGTCGCCAACGGCAAATGAAGAGAAGCGGAAGCTTTAATCAAGAAATAAAGTAATCGTCTCCACTTTCACCGTGTTTGTCGGCTCGTTTTATGCCCAAAGAGCAAAACACGAAAACCGCGTCGCCAGACACTGTTTGTCTGTGTATTTTGAAGTGTTTTGTTGACAACTCCAGTCCCACTAGGAAACAAGTTTCCTTGTCCCCGTGTTCTGCGTCGTGTCCGCCAGGTGGGACGGCGGACTCCGACATACAGGCTGTCCGTTAGTGTCGTGTGTCGCTCGTTGTCGTGTGTCGCTGTCGTTTGTTGCTGTCTGTCGCTCTAGTGGGACGCGGCTATAAGTAGATAAAAATAATAAACACTTATAATCACGGTCAATTAGAAAGCCGTATACTCTCTACACAAAGAACATTCTTTTTTTCACATTGTAATCAGGGCTGTTCCGAAAGCTGGGCTATGAAATATAGTATATTTAATATATTGTGCTGATTAAATGTTTCAGCCGCTTCACACGTTATTTGTGAGCTGCACAGAACTTTTAGTTCGAAGCAAATTATGATGCAAACATCTAAACAATAAGTATATTAAGTGGTCGAGGTTCAATGTTCAATATTTGTGAATGTATTTATATTTTCGGTGTTAAAACCGTGAAATAGTATCGCACATAAAAGAGACATACTTTCCAGACTTCCCCTAGAGATATTCATGATTCAAGCAAAAATAATACCCTAAAGGTAGTCAATACTTGTAGAGAGAACAAAAGAAAAAGCTTCCAATAAGCCTCAGTGTAACAGTCGATTTTTTGTAAAGGAACTTAGCTAATTTGTTTAGTCGAATTTTCGCTTCCGGAATGAGGCTTTCATAAAGTTCGTCCTCAGGGCACTCACTGTTCTTTTGAAATTACAAGAACCATACTTGTTGGGTTTTTAATTAGGAGTTGTTTACCAGCATGTGTTTTTAAATATGCGCAAAAAGGTTCGCTTGTATACACATCATGGATTAGAAATGAACGTTCTGGCAGAAGTGCTCCGGGTGCTGTTACAATACAATGTGGGTACAGAAAAATTGGGTTACTCACAAAATAAAATAAATATTAAAAAATGAGCAGTTTTTCGGCTCGCTGAGCCACAGTGTAAAACTCGTATTACATTTGCTACCTGTATCCATAACCTTGGACTAGGAAACCCTCGACGTTTGGATCAGCTAATATCGTATGTACTATCACGATCAATATGAGTGCGAACACCACTTCGCGTGGCCCGCGGTACTATCAGTGCCCCCTGTCGATTGCTCTTTGAAGTACAAGTGCACCTTGCGGTCGAGACATATCATCTCTAGCGATCACCGCACCACTCTGCACTTCCGGGTCGTCTGCTAGCGAAAAACGGTCGGCGAAACTGCGAAACTGTTCACCAATGACGGAGCGCACAGCTTTTTTTTGCTAGCAGACGGCCCGGAAGTGCAGAGTGGTGTGGCGATCGCTAGGGACGGTATGTCTCGACCGCAAGGTGCACTGATGCTTCAAAGAGCAATCGCCAGGGGCACTGATTGTACCGCGGGCCACGCGGAGCGGTGTTCGCACTCATATTGATCGTGATGGTACGTGCGTTTCATTTTTGTATGAGGAGTATACTTTGTCTCAGCCTACGATGGACTAAAGGCCAAAGCCACGGGCCGCCAGGTCCAATCACGTTCCACGCTAAATTATGACATGCCTAGCATTGATTAGGGGTGGACGAATAATGCTCCGAATCCCAAAACGCTGCATCATTTCTATAGCTTCGACACTGCAAACAGCCTGTACGTCGTTGCTTTTTTTGCAATTTAACGTTGTTGATTCACTCACTGCTATTCGATTCGAACCACTGTCCGCCCATTCCCATCAGAGATCCGAAACGCGGGCCCTGATACGTGCATCAAAGCAGAATACCACGCAATTTCTAAGTGGCTTGTGATTGGATCTGGCGGCCCGTAGCTTTTGCCTTTAGTCCATCGTAGGGTGAGACAAAGTATAGTTCTCATTTTTGTCGTACTGAATATTTTAGGGTATAGTGTGAATTCTATCGGCTCTTTAGTTCAACGGAATTTGCTTTTAAACCATTTATGTTTTTGTGCTGTTTTTTGGTGGTGGGGGGGGGGGGGGGGGGGCGGAGGGCGGAAGGGAAGGTGCGGTTTGTTGATTTAGCAAGCTTGATTAAAGGCACCAGTCAGTTTGATTTCTCCGTCAGGGAAGGGAGGATCAGACACGCCACTTCGAAATTTGCGTAGAATAATTTTTAATGCGAAAGTATTAACTGTGCCATGAGGCGAAGCCGGCGGCGTCTGTAGGCGCAGTCTGTAGCAGCAGAAAACGGCACCTAAATGCCCATTCGCTGAGCGAGACGGCATGTAAAGTCCCATTGGCTGCGACGCGTCATATCAGAGGCTTCGTCACGGAAGCTGGCAGGGCCGCTCAAAATCAAAGTGGACGTGCCTCAGAAAAAATAAAACACAAAAAGAGCACAGCAACGCAGATACCTCGTCACGGAAGCCGGCGGGCCGCTGAAGGTCAAAGCGGACGCGCCTCAGAAGTAAAACACAAAGAAAAACACAGCAACGCAGATGCATCATCACGGAAGCCGTGGAGCCGGAGAGCGCGCCGCGCATGTTCAGTTAGTAAGGGTGATGTCACCGCTGGAGTGCCGTCTAAAAACGGGAGACGGGGCGTGCTTCTTGTAGGAATGCTTTCGCATTCTTACATGTAAGCAGTCTTAAGTGTCTTTACCGAATTTTTCTTTTGTTGTGTTTATCTGAGCTTTTCACCTTCTGGTCTCTGCCTTGCTACTTACTACTTAATTTCTCGAAGGGCATTATTTGTAATTGTATTAATGTTTGTTTAGATTTCCTTCGTAGTTCACTTACAATCCACGTTTTTCACCACTGAGCTAAAGTATATAGCTTCGGCAAAGAAGCTGAAACCGTCTCACACGCTTCTGAATCTCACTTCTCATTCAGCAACAAACTACTCATTATTCCCACTGCATACCACACGGGGAAAAAGGCCGAGTAACTGTGATTTTGACGCATCCACAAAGTCTAGTGTTCAGCAGAAGAGCGCCACTGCGCATTCTCGAAATGTGTTCCACAGTCCAGTAGACAAAGATGGCAGCGAGCAAAAGACGATTGCTGAAATTGTCTAGAACACTCTTCCTATATTTCAATGAGTGTGTTCTTAAACTAGAATTAAGATATTCCAGGTGTATATTATTCTGTCGAGTGCTACTGACGGGGACGTGCGAAAGTGATGAACATTCTTATCTGCTGTAAAAGATAAGAGCTGTAGAAGACCTGCACACCCGGACAAGATAACTCTCCACTCAGTGCTGGAAATGCTTACGCACATTAGACATCTGGGAAAGCAACGTTGTTGAGTGCGCGAAGCCTAAAATAAAATCGCCCTATCTGTTGGTTTTCCCTCTTTTGACGTCAGACAAACGATATTTGTTCCCGAAGAAACGATGTGTTTGTTCGTATTCAAACGATGTGTTTGTAGCTCCACGATTTTAATTGAGAAATGAGGAAGCAAGTCGCTCTTACAATTCCCATGTTGTAACTGTCTATATACACCTCCATTCCCAAACCTTGTGTGCTTATCAAGAAATCTTACGTTGGTGCAAAGATTAAAGAGTGAACACGTTTCTCTCGCGCGCGAACGAGCACTCCGTTTACCTTTAAGTGAAGCGTATATAACAAAAACTACAAGAGTGAGCTGAGGGTTTTCAGCGTCACTTTCTTGTAATCTTGCAGTGCAAGTATAGTTCGAGGCAACATATGTTAGTTTTTATAGCTTGGGCTTCACTTGTACTTAAAGGCAATCCCATTGTATATATATATTTATATTTTAAACATGACAAGTTTTTTTTGGACACGCTTTTGGAAGTTTTTGAGCTTTGAACTCCAGAAACGGGAATTACACGACCATTTCTTCAAAGTGTAGGTTCCGCCTTCGGTAGTTCAAGCGCCGTCGTTACAGTAATCGCATCGCTCCGCCATGTTCTGAGATACGAGCACATAAAGCAAAGGAGACATAACGCACAATGTGAATTGCTTGATGAGTGCCAGTAAAAACGCATTACGCGAACAACACGCGAATAAATAAATAAATGAGAACCAGGAAAAGAACAGTCATACCGAAATCGTCGTCACGTTCGGAACAGACAATCGTATATAAGAATGTGAGTTTATAATTTGTTTTTTGAATTGCTATATTTTTTAGGAGTGACACTCCCTACCGGCCCCTTCCAAGCGCCCGCCGTTGTTTCTAAATTGTTTTTGTTCCTTCCGTGACTTTAAAATATTAACGTTAGTTGGGGTGTGGCCTTACCTACTCGTACATAAAGAGTTTTCCACGGAAAGCATAACATTGGTTTCACGTTTGAGGATTCGTTTTACTGCCCAGGTTTCAAGTCAAGGAAAACATATTAGTGTCGGTATAAAGTAAACTCGGGGAAAAGGACTGCTCGAAAAAATTTGATGAAAAGTGTAAAACAACAACAAGTAATTGTGTTTGTGAAAAGCGCTCACTTGCTCTAACTCATTTTTTCCATGCTTTTACCCGTTGCGGAACATTGGTTTATTACAATTTGTAAATTATAATTTTTGAGAGGGAGGCTGGACGAGTTTGTGAAACACAGTAGGAAAGTAAATGGCCCAAAAAGACAGAGTTGTAAGTCAGCGCCCCTTACTTATCTCTTTTGTGTGTCCTCATGTTGTGGCCATGCCCTTTTGCGTTGTTGTTTTTAATCATTTCAGAGGGAAAAAGAGGTATAACTCTATGACAGTCGTATATTTTCGTCTTTCATTTATTTTTCGATGTGCAAAGGTGAACTTAAACCTTCGGTGGTTTAATGGGCACTCCCCTTTCGCTCTAAAAAAAGGGTAGCGAAATGTTTTTGTTGTTGTTTACGATAGAATCAATGTAGTTACTTTTACATTTGTTTAATAATATTAGCTATTCATTCTAAATATATCAATGTCAATCAGAGTACCGCTTCAGATTTTTCAAGGTAGATAAGCATGTAAATGCTAAAGCGCGGCAAAAAACGCGATTATATAGTGATAGTACTTTTAAAGCTCCTTCTCATGATGTGATGAAATGTCGCCGACCCAAGCACTTTACAGCACAGATTAAACAACAAGCAGCCGGCGCTCATGCGGTGCTCCCTACTTTACCAACACCTGTTTGTTCTAAATGAAGGGTGTCCGAACCCCGGCCCGCGGGCCAGGTTCAGCCAACGGAGGCCTTCCGGGAGTTTTTCAGTGATGCCCGGCCCGCATAATGCTGCTGCAAAGAAAAAACACAAAAAAACAGGCGCGTGTAAAAAAAAAAGTTTGTCCCGCGAAGCGCTTTAAAAGCGTGAGCGAATATATAAAACAAATAATGAAAGAGCATCTACATCAAAACGCAGGTTCTCTTGCCATAGTATTTGTTGTACACTGTCATAACCAATGTAAGTATTGGTTGTACCCTGTTTCATGCATGTTGTGGTAACCCTGGCGGCTCCACAGCCCAGTTGCCCGACTGCGAGGCAAAGGTGCCGTACTTTTCCCGCGTGGCGGCGACGTCACGCCAGCCACGCGCACATCGGATGCGCCGTCTCGATAAGGCAGATCAGAGGCGGCGCACGGGGAATCGCTGACTGGACTCAGCCACCGTTGGTAACAATGTTAATCGCCCTGTCCATGTCCCATTAAATGTAGTTTCTTGTTGTTGAAACCGTTGGCTCCGTGTTATTCCTCCGGGTCGGGTATGCAGCAAGGCAAACCGACCACAATGTTCAACCTATGAACAGTGTCAGCTCTGCCATACAATCATCATGAGATCTAGCATTCTCATTAGTATCCTTCTGCCCTGCGTTTACTATGCCAAAGAGCATATGCGTCTTTGATTTATGCCTGGTGAGTTCTCTGGATCGCAAATAATTAATCATAATCATAATTAGAATCATGTCGCACTTAAAAAGAAAATATACATATGTGTATTCATCCACCTTAGTTTTCTTAGTGTCCACTCAAGTTTATATATTTTTTGTATTCGAAACACTTATTGAGGCTTTTTATTTAGTATTTCTTCAATTATGTAATCCTATCTATTTTCTGGCCATCGAGACTGCCACAGGCCTCCAATCCGAACCCTGTGGTATTCTTTTTCGGTAGTCTCGCTCCATAATAATAAGTGCCGTCCGATTGGCCTGTGCTCCGATCGTCTCGCAGGGAGTAAAACACTGCAACGAGAAGACAGCGAATGGGTTTACAGTGTACTTCCCGGCTGCGCGTCCTCGAGAGCCGGCAGTCCGGGACCAGCGACCCTGGTTGGTTGGCAGTCATTCAGAGCTCGCAGTCGGACTCCGTGTCCATGCCTGCGGATCGTCCTTCCCACGCCAGCGCTGCGTAGGCTAGCTGTTCCGGGCTGTCACAGCTCGAGTCTCGCTGCTGAACCACTCCGGGATCGTCATGGCCCAGGTCGGTATGGCCAGGGCTCGCCGTATTCACCGGTCTGTCTCCAAACCATGCTGGTGGACCACTCCGGGGTTCTCCATGGGACAGACCAGGCAGGACGGCTTTATCGTTCCTACCTGTGCCCCAGCCTCACGCAGCACGCACTGTCTGGCGTCAGCTCGTGTCTCTCGGCGGACCGCCTGTCACGTGCCCTCCGCCACGTCGTCTTCTACCCTCTTCTCCCGCAACCCTTAGCCAAGAGGTTTGGAGGCCGCTGTTCTAAACTAAAAATTACACAACTTACCCTTCGCGCCACACAGTCTGCACATGTGTGCCCAGTTTCTTTTGACTATCACATCACATTCTGCGTCGCTACTGCCTCGCTAGTACGTCAAAGGTGTGACTCCCCATCAACGGTTTATAGGAATGGTGAACGGTTTTGCTCAAGAAAAGTGGAAGTAGCGTGCAGGCTTATGACAGAGGTTGGCTTCGATCAATCGCCTGAATAGCAAAAGTTGGAGAATAAGTATCTTTAAATAAACACTTCATCAACAAACAATTCTAGCCCCATATATTTGCCAATATTTTCGACTGGTGCACACGCGTATACTTTGAATGTGATATCATTTATAGGGCTGCCGCACCGTAAGAATGTAAGCGTTAGACAGCACACGACAAGAAGAAAATGTATGGTAAGGTGTTTTAATCGTCTTGCAGCGAAATTCAAACGCAGGATGAAACCATTCCGTGCCCGACGATTTAATACAGTGCCAAGAAGATAATTCAGGACCAAGGGATTGCTTTTCTATGCCAAGCCCGGAAACGTGTGAGGTAGCTGTGTAAATGGTAACCGCGTAATCGTTCAGTCAACCGCGTAGAGATATCATATATGATAATATAAGGTAACTTAATCTCACTCAAATAATAAATAATAACGGTATAATAAACTAAGTGATACAAAAATAAAAACTGGTTCAAACTCAACCACAAACAACCCGAAATTCCACAGAAGAAGATATTGCGTGCAATATACCGACTTTAGCGTTAGTATCTTTGAAAATAAGGCATATAAGTTGTAATGAGGCAGTCGCCATGTATTGACCGCCACCGCAATGCATTTGAGTACGTTCCTTTGTCAACGTGCCAGGTGACGTCAGCGCGAATCAGCTGCACGCATAGAGAGCAGGCACTGTGTCGAGATCTGGAGGAGGTGGCGCCAACACACAACAGCCGCGCGTTGCAGGAGCGCGCAGTACCGTGATGTAGTGGTTTGGTTAACAGAGCGCCAATGATCCCCAAATGGTCTTACATTACATCTCCTTTCACAGCAGCCAAGAAAAAGCGTATTGCGTTTTGTCCCTGGCCGTCTGTAAAACACGCGTGTTTAGTCCTTAGCTGACAGTGCCAAGAGATAAGGGCTGCCACGCACAGGGTCAAACATATGGTGGAAAATGGCGGGAATCATTTTTGATGGTGTTTGTTCAGGCTCTACGCCTGACTGTAGCAGATAACGCTTTAATAACGTTTAATATTCTTTATTTTTTGGGTGCCCAAAATCAGACCACATTGCTCATCTCATTGGTGCACGCAACATAAACAAACAAAATCAGCAAGCAAATACATAGGCTCTCAACACGCTTACTAAAAAGATAAAACATCTAAGTCAAACATAATGCTTAGGTGCTAGAATATTATCAATCAAATCGTGACGGTACATAGAAATTAATGCAGATATGTCAAGGTGGGGTGGAGGGAAGGTATTATATAATGACGGAATCCGTGAGAAAGGTGAGGTATTACATGGCGAGCGAACACCAAAACAAACAAGGTGTCTTGTTTCTCGGAATGGAATATGGAAGTTCACTTTCGTAAGTAGTTGCGCCGCATCAACTACGCCATTTTGCAACCTTGTGCAGAAAAATTAAATCTCGAACAGTCCTTCTTTTAGACAGTAGTGAAGGTAAAAACATTTTCATTATATATTCATACCTATAATTAAAAGCGTCCCACAAAACATCTATCGTAAACAATCCGGACAACTCTTTTCTGAACAGTTTCTATGCTCATAGCCTGTGTCTTAAATATCGAGGTCCACACGACACATCCAAACTAAAGTCGTGACCTCATTAAAGAGTTAAAAAGCTGAATCAATGAATGAGGGCTTCTAAAATTACCTGTCAAACGAGAAATTACTCCTAACACTCTAAAAGCATTTCCCACAAGGCTGCCAAATTCTCCATAGCACCATCTATTTTCTTCTTGTTCCCACGACCGACATATGATTTCTAAAAGATAAAGCGCTGTCAACACACAGACCAAGGTCCTTTTTTAGATTGATACACGCTGTCTTCATGATCCCTCGAAATAATAAATAGACTAAAAAAAAAGAACGCCGACGGCAAAGGGCTGGGCAATTGATCGATTAACCTTCCGATTAATCGATTAAGGCTTTAATCGCGATCAAATTTCTTAACCGGTTAATCGGTTTTTTAATCGGTACCCAAAAGAAGTCCGTTCCCAGCCACCAGGCGCTATGAGCAAGGTTCAATTCTCGCGCTCGTGAAGCGTCACGTGTTCGAGGATATACACTGCAGTTCTGCCGAGGCCAGACGAACAAGCCGGGCCCGCAATTGATCCCCGCGCGACCGCGAAACTTCACATGTTGAGGATCTATTACACATCCTGCCCAGGCGAGACAAACAAGCAGAAAAACAAGCTGGGAAGCTAACAACGCCATGGCTACTTGTTCCAGTATTCGGCACGTAAAAATGGACGAGTTTACGAATATGAAAGGCAATCTCGCTGGAAAGTTTGGGTTTAAAGTAAACTCCAGCGGTGAAGTTTTTAACTCGAAGGAAGTTCACTGCATCATCTGCAAAAAGCCGTTTTCGTACAGTGGAAGCGTAAGTTCGCTTCAGTATCGCCTACGAGTGAAGCACCCATGTAGCTGCAGCAAGGACCATCCGCCAAAACGCAGACAAAAATAGACGCCTTCTCATCGAGGTTCCTTTCTCTGAAAAAGAAGAAAGCATCGCCCAAGCTCTGACTTCTTGCCTTCCTGTCGGAGAATGTGGACAAACTTCTTTGTCTTCGGAGCTGTAGCAAAAATATGTGTCTTTGAATCGTTGATCTATATGTATCCTCAATTCTAAATGTCTTCAAAGGCAAGACGAGTTTTGTATTCTTTTTAATACATTATTTATAAAAATTAACGCAACCGATTAATCGATTAATTAATCGATTAAAGGGTGGCGATTAATCGGGTTAAAATTTTTAATCGACGCCCAGCCCTAGACTAAATACAGATAACTTGTTTTTAGGCGGGTTAAGCAGCAACTGATTATTTTTACACCACTGAAGAAGACAGGTAACGTCGCAATTTTTAAGACGATTAATGCTCGAACAACTTAAGGTCATCAGCACAAAGAAGTAGTTCAGAACTGTTTACGCAGGACACTATTTCAGTCGTATGACGATCAAGAACAAAATAGGGCCCAGTATTGATCCCTAAGGAACACCGGACATCTAAAAACAAATTTCAGAGAAACAGTCACACTCGAACAGTGTGCTTTGGAGTGTGCAATGCGTTCGGGCGAGGCTATTAACTTTACTGGAATACTCGGTAGAAACATGTACTGCTAGAACGAACTGTTAGACTCCTACACTTTCAATACCGCCTAGACACATTTAACAAGTTTATCTTTTGACTATGCATGGTTAAAGTAACTACCTCCTAGCATCAATTAAGTAGCTCACTTGACAGCTTCATGCATGATATGGGCATCCACATTGTAAACTTACTTGAATTTCAATATATTTTTGTATTTCACATTGCCTGCGACATCGCCGGCTTAAACCTTCTTTCTAATTCACTCCAGTTCCATTAAATAGTAGTGCTAAATAAATACAAAAAATGAATACATGTTTTATTTTCTTCAATGCTAGAGGATGACCCCTTTCAAATAATGAGTGCCCATGTGTCTAATAAATGAGTCAATATCTATTTAGATCATGTTCAAGACCCTTTTATAAAAGACGGATTATGCGTAGGTTACGCTAACCACGAAACATAAAATTTGAATATATTACATGGTGTTTGAATTTATTTTCAGGCTTTTTTGTTTTATTTAGAAAGGGGTGAGAGTTAGACGAATGCCGTCTTCACCCCATTTGCATTAGGGCTGGCGGTCATTAGATGAAAGAATAATTGCCAGAGGGAGCTGAATAATTAGCGAAAAGTTCGTTCATTACCTATTGAATGATTAGATTTATCGGTCCAGTTGCACTTGCAGCAATAAGGGCAATTACTATTAGAGACTATGCCAATTTATCAAATTTGCAAAAGAAGTTGGTATATTTGTATATTTATCTCTAAATTTCCGTTTTGTTTAACTACTCGAAATCCCACGCAAAAAATGTGCCGTAACCCTGCCCACAAGGATGCTTTGAAGAATGACGTAGTGGTCTTTGTCACGTCATCAGTTTTGTCATCGCTGTACCCACCAAGAATATACGTTGCCGAAATAATCATGCAATGATTCAAACAACAACGTCATTCTTCCAAGCATCATTGTGGGCAGTACTTGCGTGGCTCTCTTCGGGTTCAATTTTTAAAATGGGCATAAAAACGCAAAAATTGAACGATTAATATCTCCAAAACCAATACTTTGTCGCAAATTATTTAAAATATTCTAGCCTTTAACACTAAAACGCCGTCAATACTGCAATTGCAACATGACCCTGTAAACCAATCCTTCATAAGTTAATTAACACATTTTATTAATTAGTCAACTTATGACAATTATCCCCTCATCTAATGTCTGCCGAGCCCACTATATACATGGAGAGGACGGAACTCGGTTAGCTCTCACCCTCTACTTTAAATATTTTTCACATTGATATCAAACAGACTGTATGTATGTATAGCGGCCGGATTCACCTTAAAGGGGCAAGTTCAAAATTGTGTTATGTTTCAGAAATGCATTCTAAAATACTAAATCCGGATTTACTACTCAGAACAGTAAGAAAACATTAAGGCAAAGCTCAACAGAACAGTAAAAGCAGTACTGGTACCAAAGTTTAGCCTAATACCCTTTTATTTGTTTGATTAATGTTTTTAATCGTCTGAAAAGGAATTTAAGCACTATAAATTGTTGCACAATATTATGCACTCATTCTTTAAATTTCCTTCTATTTCTGATGGAATTATTCTGATGATGTGAATCAACTGCCGCAAATTCCCAAATGAATGCAAACCATTGGTAAAGAAACAAAATAAAAAGAGGAGGGAGCAACTTACTTTTTGGAGGGAAGGGCCCCGGGGGGCGGGTGCTTTTGTTCGGGATTAGATGGAATTTCTACAAATTTTTGTGAAGCACTGAAGTAACGCAATGAAGACAAAGATTTCTTTTTTCTATTTTTCGCTCACTCTCTCTCTCTCTCTAGTGCATGAAATCGAGTGGCGGCCCATTCTGGGGTCTGTCTCTGGCTTAGTTCTCGCTAAAGCGGAAACACTGAGAAAACAATCAATACAGATCTTGAAAAAGGGGTGTCTTAATCCTTTTTTAAATTATGAGTCCTTTATGGAAGTGTGCGGAGCCTTGTAATTAGTCTCGACCGGCTCCCTTCAAGTTTCCCGAAGCTCATGAATTGCCCCGGAGGTATCTGGTTGGATTATAAAGATAGCCCTTTTGCGAAGAGGGACTCTGAGATTAGACGCGGGCCCCACAAAGGTGAAACTAAGAAGACAGAAGCATCTTCTGCCAAAAACAAAAAGAGAAGGAGAGCTGGGAAGAAAAAGAGAAGTTCCCGGAGTTTAAGAGAGATTAAAAGAGGCGATAATGACAGGCCTTAACCTGACCGACTTCTCAGCTTTTCAGCTTACCGGCGGTCGTTCTAAGTGAGGCACCAACACTTCTACAATGAACCTGGATAAATGGATGAACGTGTGTAAATTATGTTAATCAGGCGGCGGCTTGCGCCGCGTAGACAAACTTTTATTTCTTCAATTAATTTTTTTTGTATAGCCAATTAACAAAAATTTACAGCCTTTCCATACTGGTGAAGAAGGAAGACCAGCTAAGCGGTACTATGGTAAGAATGAAGTAATGGCCGGCAGCAAGTCGGCAAGCCAGAGTGGAATGGTGGAGATTTTGCGCCATCTATGAGCAACCGCGGCAACCAGACAATCGGCAAGCCGGTTGTCTGCTTGCCGCCGTCGCTTATAGATGGCGGTAGCTGTCCAGAGTTTCCGTGTCATGATTAATGTGCTGACGAACACGATACTGGGAAAACCAGCCCTTACAGCTCCGCTATAAAATTTATATTTCTGAATTATGGAGAGCCATCTGGGCCGAAAGGAGGGATTGGGGGGGGGGGTTGCATAGGATGTGCAAATGGATTGCAGCCCAACGTTCCTTCACCCTTGAGAACATATTGGCATTCTATTGTTGTGTCGGTTTTCCATGCTCATCATGCCCCATACTTCATATGCTAAAACAATTGCAAAAAACACAAAATGCGCCCGGAGCTAACTGCTGATAATGTTTGTCGTGCGCGACGGTGCCCTCACAAACTAACTACAGGAAGGAGCGATGGTCAAGAAAGATGTACGCTTGCTTGAATGGATTTTTTGTGGTTTAGATATTTAGGGAAGCATGCCAACACTCTCAGCAAAGGCTTTAAATTCCTCCTATTAAGCAGCCAATACAGCCCAAGTTTGCTTTCGGCTTTTCATGCACAATAAAATATTCACACGTGCTGAATTCATGACACCACGTATCATCATAAAGCCCTTAATAATGCCAATAAACGACCAATAATGGTCTGCAATGTGGCACAGTGAAACAATTGTACAGATGTAGAACGTGCACAGCAATACTTATTTAAAAAAATGCAAATACCAATAAAACTAGAATGCAAAAACCACGCAAACGCATTGCTAACGGCGGAAAATAATCTGACCTAATTGTCTATTGAGATTTACGTTGATATAAAAATATCAACATTTTTATGATCAAAGGTTTTTACACATATTTGCATTCTTGTTGTTGGTGAAATCATGTATTGATTGCGGGGATAGAAAGAGAGAGCTCTCCCATTCGAGCGAGCCGGTACGTTCAAATTCACTGCGCATAAAAGTGTTGAGTCATTGTCCCCGTGAACTATTTTATGTACAAAAGGCAACATCACGCCCGATAATCTTCTGAGGGATAGACACTGTAGGCCAAATTTGCCAAGCAGGAGTTCATAGCTGTAAAAATGCCTACGGCCAATATATTAGTCAGACTATACGCAATAGGCGTCTTTTAACTGACTCTATAATGGCTGCGCTATGTGTAGTGAGCGAATTCCACAATACCGAGACAAAATCTACACTAGATATGATAACAGAACAAAGTAAACGAAGGAAAGAAGCATAGTTCGTAAACTTATAGTTAATCGAGTAATCCTTCCCAGTAATAAAAATGTAGAACATACAATGTAGTTGACATGGCAGCCAAACGAAAGATTAGTGCCAAAGTAAACTCCAAGATCACGAAGTTATTAAACTCTGTAATGGACATCTGCCATCAAGTGAGTACAAATGCTGCAAAATTTTACGTCTTTTAGTGAAAAACAGGAACTTAGTGTTTCTGGATTACTGATTGGGCAATTTTTCTAAAACCAGTTCAAAAGATGCGATGCTTTACCCTGAAGAAGGTCACAGTCGTCAACCGAACTAATCTTCAAAAAGAGCTTGATATCGTCCCCGAATAACAACACGTTTGAGTTTACTACGCAAGTAGATATGTCATTGATAAAAATGAGAAACAAAAGTGTACTTGTGGTACTGCCGAGCAGGGATTTCCCCAGACCCCCCTAGGGGGGGGGGGTGTACACCCCCCTAGTTTTCCTAAAAAAACCATTGAACCTAAAAAAAAAATCTTTTTTTCAGATTAAGTAGAAAACACCACCTCTCAGGTGTATATATAGAGAAAGGGAAACATACATTACGGGTATGAGCATTTGGTTAATAGACGTCTGGAATAGACCATTTGCTGTTTTACCCAAGCATCCACGAGAATGCAGGGATTGGTGTTCCACGCGCCACACGCGCACGCCTTTCCTGTATAAAAGATTTGAAGTAAATAACCAAAATAAAGCGTTGACGAACGCGCGTGCAAGATGCCTTTTGTTTTAGGTTTTTGCTTTGGAAAAGTTACTACTGCTGAGGCCAGCACGTGCGGCGCGTGGAACACCAATCCCTGCATTCTCCTTGATGCTTGGGTAATATAGCAAAAGGTCTATTTAGCTAGTGGACTAAAAAAGAAACAGTTTTATATTTTATCTAGCCTCGCCTCGCATCGCCTCCCCCCCCCCCCCCCCCCGCCCCGAGCCATTGGGACACCCCCCTTGATTAGAATCCTGGGGAAACCCCTGCTCCCGAGAACGGACACAAAGGATCGCAGAAGTTATTTAAAATGCGTTCAACACAGCGCGGCGGTCAGTCATGTAGCTTTCAAGCCATTTTAAAAGCACAGTATAGTGGACTGAAGCATTAATGTGCGGAACGGCAGTCATGGCGAGGCCGATTAAACGTTCAACACGTGGCCGGTTGAGTTGGTAGTTAGGGATACTTGAGAATATGTTGGTTTCGCTCACTGAACAAAATGTGTAAAGTTTTATTTCTTTGGCCTTAGTACCCTGGTACATGCGCTGAACCTGGACTGGTTTGGAGCACACGTGTATAAAGTTCGCAACGTCGCCATGGGATGGCGCCACAGAACCACTGGCTATGGAGGAAACTGGCTAGGAAACACTTGCGAACGCCGACAGCTGGCGGCGGGGTGCATACTTCGAGCGCCTTGGTGACCGGACGCATAGCAATGGAGACCGCACTGGATTGGCTGGTTATAGCTTATATAGGGAGCGACGCTTTGACTCTGACGTAACACATAGCAAAACAACCGAAGATCGCCGGCGTCGTGCATCGCGCAGTGGACGACGGCGGGTGAATCACTGGGGCGCGTATAAACGCCCTTCACGTCATTACGTGGTGACAGTCTGCGGATGTCTGATGACAAACTATTAGGCCACCTTGGGCCACCCGTACACGCCGCCTCGCGGAGCCCCGCCGGCGGCCCAAGTACGTACTAACCCCGTTGTCCCCCACTGCACCTCGGTTGCTATAGGTCTTACGTCCATGCAGTTGCTCTCTATAACCAGCCAATATTGTGTGGCTTCATGCACGCGCTAAGTAAATGGACCCGCTTGCACCAGGGAGAAGAGGGGTTTTGGAAATGTTCATCCAGCGGAAACGTTATGAGACGCCGCATTCATTGCGCTGTATTATATGTAACCGCTGCGCGAAATACTGACGCATTTCTTGGAGAATCAGTGTAGTGGCCGAAACGATTTCAGCCCATTTTTGTTTTTAAATATTTATTGCGTTTTAGGGGCGAAGCTCCTTAGGGGCTATACTTCGTTCCAGCTTCGGTCCAGACGCAGGCGATGCTACAAGCGCGAGCACCGGGCTTTCAGCGTCCCTGCCAAGCACGCGCGCTCGTGCAATGCAAGCACTGTTCAGGGCCACAAGCTCGCGCTCGTAGCATCGGCTGCGTCTGGACCCAAGCTGAAACGAAGTATAGCCATGTCCGTATGTCCGCCCAGTGTCCGAGCGTCCGGTGCTCGTGCTCCTGCTCGTGAGCTCACGTGCTCACGTGCTCAGGAGCACGTGCTCACGTGCTCGTGTAGGGCAAAAAAATAAGATACAATAGAAAGATAAAAACAAAAATGGAAAAAAAGAAAAATGATCTGTTTGCGCAGTCGACAGGATTCGAACCTGTGCGGGGAGACCCCAATGGATTTGTAATCCATCGCCTTAACCACTCGGCCATGACTGCGGGACGAGTAGGGGCTCTGAGATGTGGTAGTAATTCAAGAGCTGGGGATGTCATGGATCAAACGTTGCATGTAGCCGCTCAACATCTATACAGGAGAGGGCGCTGCGGTCAAATTCGTATATAATCGCGTTAAACTTTGCATGCATTGGCTCAACGTTTATAGGCGAGAGGTCGCTGCGGTCAAATGCTCAAATGCGTATATAACCAGGTTCCATACCACACATTCTCTTTCTGACATGGATGAAAACGAACGAAAGGCTCGGCATGCTGCGGCTCAGCGTCAACGCAGACAAGCACTATCAGAGCTTCGCCGCAATCAACATCATTCACCACGTGGAGATGCGGTCAATTTTGTTTTTTGTAATATACGGATTGATTACGACATGACATGTTTAATCGTTCTAACAACAACGCTCACCAAAGCACGTTATACAAATATTACAATTAAATCAATGTTAGAAGGTTTTGTCGCAGATCAAGGTTTTTTTAATATCTGCTCTAAAAATATAATTCCAGCATACTAAACCTCTTGGTGGCTTAAGCCTAACCAAGGCTTTTAACCTATGATCCAAGCAGAGCCTCTTAAAGCCCGAGCGATCAACTGCCCGGAAACCTCGAGGGTAAACAGTCTCACCATAGAAGTCTCTTTTCGTTCCCCATTTTGCCGTTCCGCTTCCCCATGGGGACACCAGATACCTTAGAAGCACGGAATCAAATTTTCCGGCTCTTCGCCTCCCTGAACGCCATTCGGTCTTCCCGCTGTTTTGATCGATAAAGGTTCCCAAGCAGGTCGGAAGCTTTTCCTGCTCCAGCCGGGTGAAATATCGACGAAAGTTTGCGTCCTTTCACGGGGGTCGAACACATGTCGGAGTGGAAGCGGCCGACTTCGCTGGAGTTGACGATGGTGCGAAGGCGCCACAATGACCTATCATGGACGTGCAGACCTTTGGTGCCCAGTATAGTTTGTTGTTTGGCGGCCCAACGCGATCTTCAGAAAATGAATTAAAGTTTTCCACGTCAACGTGTCATACAATACTCCGTTTCACGCTAAGTCCTAGCGCAGTCACCGCTACGATCCGATGGATTCATTGAAACGTTTTAGCTGGCCCTTTGTACCCTCCGCTCCGCTGTCAATTACCCGCTCAGCCTTACCGGAACAGCACGTTCGAAATATGCTTTAGCTAGCCACTTGTGGCACCACCCGGTTGTATCAAACGAAACTACTATGAAAAACGGAAACATTTATATCATTGTTTTTTTAGAATAAACTTACTACGCTCTTAAATTTATAGATATTATAGTATGTGACGTGATATCTGCTATGTGCTCAGATATTATTAATGCGAAAGCATTAACTGTCCCATGGAGCGAGCCGACGTCATCAGCTTTGAAGCCGCGCCAAACGGCACCTAAACCCCTTTCTACAAGTGACCCCGCCATCTGATGGCTCCCAGCTTTGAAGCCTCGCAAAAACCTAGCCAAACTGCACCTAGTTTCCCTTCTCCCAATGAAGCGAAGTGAAGCCGAAATCTGATAGATTGCCAGTGGAATCCCATTGGCTGGCGTGCGTCATAGTTTCAAGGAACGAGGCTCCCATTGGCCCGCGCGCGTCAGTTTTAAGGAAGGCCACCTCACGGCGCTGCGGACCCGTGCCGCCCGCGCGCCGTTAAGACGAAGCGGCGCAACCCTATGTTGCTGCGGGCCCCGCGCCGGTAAAACGGACAAGGTGGCGCGCGCTCGGCGGCTTCTGCTCGTCTGGTCGCCGACAAACATGGCGCCGCCTCCAGCATCCACATCGTCGGCGGGGTTCTGCTCGTGTCGACGCCGACGAACATGGCGCCGCCTCCAGCATCCACATCGTCGGCGGGGTTCTGCTCGTGTCGACGCCGACGAACATGGCGCCGCCTCCAGCATCCACATCGTCGGCGGGGTTCTGCTCGTGTCGCGGCGCATGGCGCCGACGAACATGGCGCCGCCTCCAGCATCCACATCGTCGGCGGGGTTCTGCTCGTGTCGACGCCGACGAACATGGCGCCGCCTCCAGCATCCACATCGTCGGCGGGGTTCTGCTCGTGTCGACGCCGACGAACATGGCGCCGCCTCCAGCATCCACATCGTCGGCGGGGTTCTGCTCGTGTCGACGCCGACGAACATGGCGCCGCCTCCAGCATCCACATCGTCGGCGGGGTTCTGCTCGTGTCGACGCCGACGAACATGGCGCCGCCTCCAGCATCCACATCGTCGGCGGGGTTCTGCTCGTGTCGACGCCGACGAACATGGCGCCGCCTCCAGCATCCACATCGTCGGCGGGGTTCTGCTCGTGTCGACGCCGACGAACATGGCGCCGCCTCCAGCATCCACATCGTCGGCGGGGTTCTGCTCGTGTCGACGCCGACGAACATGGCGCCGCCTCCAGCATCCACATCGTCGGCGCCCGCCTCCCCGAAAGTGACGCAACCTGCCCGTCCACAGAAGGGCAAAGCAGACGAACTAATGGAGCGGAATAGCGACATGTATGCTTTCGCATTTACCATTCATAAGAAGTGCTTAAGTGTACCTCGAGCCTTTTTTTTTTAAATATTAGGTTTAGATGTGAAAACGAGAAGCAGCTGCTTGTTTCGGAAATAGCCATCACGCCATCATCTCTTATCGATGCATCGTCGAGCTGGTTTCATGAGTGGCGTCCATGTTTTTAGTTATTTACTATACCGGCCCACGCTTCATGTTAACAATCACGCAGAGCGTCTGGGAAGACCCGTTTTTGATGTCTTAATTGAAGTGGTCGAACATCGAATTCGTACTCGTAATGGAACTTTGTTCAGGGACCCGACGTGAGACGATTTCTGATAGTGGACTTCTGAACATATATCGCCTAGAAAATGGAGTCTGAAATTATTTTTGGCTTTGGAAAAGAGGATATAAGAAGACATCATAGCACTTTGCTTATTCCTGAAGCCGTCATTGTTGCGTTTGCGTTTCACCGCGAACACAACGTGCTTAAGTACTTGCGTCCGGATGTCCGGGTGCTGGAACGGCTTTGCTTCCACGAATTGCTCATGGCCAGCTTTCCGGGACATGGCGGCCTAGTGCCAGGTTTTCACTGCACGTAGCGTATTAACCTTGAAAGAGGTAAGACCTTTAAAGTGTGATAAAAATGAACATGCTTACCGCCATCTTAACCTCACATCTTACACATCTTTCCGGCCTCCTATCCTTTCACCGCTTAAATCTGGCCTCCGCCGTTTCCGAGGAAATGCCATAGAGAAATATAGTACTACGTAAAGAGTGGCCACTGAAGCCGTTTTGCGGCCCAGGAGTTAGGGACTCTACTGGCCGTTAGTAGGCGCAACAGTGCCACTTCTTTTGAACTTTTGTCAGATATATGATATTAATAAATAACTTCATTGTATAGAGTAAACTTTTAAAGTTATTACGAACTTTGAAAACTTTCAAAAACGACTTCAACGGCTGTGGCAATGGCTGCGGCACGACGGTTGGCTTCGGAGTCGTCGACTCGACGGTGGGCGGATACTTCGGCTGCTTGGTCTGTGTCTCTTGCCTCGTTGTGTGGGTTGAGTTGGTTCTTCGGCTTTTTGTCTCGTGCGGGTTTCTAGTCATTCTTCCGTTGCGGTCATGGTATACGGTATATGTAAGATGTATTGTGACTGTAGTTTCTATGTTGACGGACATTTGCATTCGGTCACTGAATTTAGAAGCCACTGGGCCAGTCACATGTGCAAGCGCCTTTCAGCACATGGTCATGTGTGCAAGCGCCTTTCATGGAACTTGGACGGTAATTTTTTTAAATGCC
>JAZHYW010009731.1:0-27044 GCA_037355805.1 Ixodes ricinus
CGCGCGTTCCATGCACGAGGGCTAGCTCACCCTCTCCCGCGCTCACCCTCTCCCTCTAGCTCACCCTCTCCTGCGCTCGGGAGACCTCTAGCTCAGCCTCACGAGAGCGGAATGAGCCCTCGTGCATGGAACGCGCGCGCACCGGTAGCTGTGACAGCGCTGTAAGCGCGTCCTATGGTAAAGATATAAACAACCGTTTAGAGTACCGTTGGTTGAGACTAGCTGAGACGCCAGAAAGTCTGGTCGGTACCATTTTGAGTGTTTGTGCGTATGGCGCGTGCTTTGCTCGCCTTCCTAAGTGACACAAACGCACGTGCTGGGCTGCGGAGATCGTGCGCAGGGCTGTGAAAGTGTCAACAAATTTAGAATCGCCTCAAGAGTGGGCTGGCGTATCTAGAGTGTGCCGGCCACCTGACGAACGCGCAAAACTCCGCACCGTTTGATGCTATTCGCATTAACGTAGATAATCATTCCCAAAGGATGGGTTCTGCTGATTTTTTCTCTCCACGTTTTCATGATATCGTCTTTATTGAACATTTTGAAATCCTCTTTAATATTGTTGATTTTTCTAACTACAGACAACAATTATGTGGTGATTGTGATCTGCCTGTTCTTGATTGGTCGACTGGAACAGTGTCACATGTAAATAGTGTTACTTCTTGGAACGCGGCATTGTTACTTTCTTTTTCGAATTTCCATGTGGTTTACAAAATTTAACTACTGCCAAGATACAGCTGACACTGTCCTGAATTTCGGCTTGTCAAATGCTCCCAAAGAGTCTATTGTTCTTGCTGTCATATCGTTGGTGTGTTTTGACGTATATCATCCTCCTTTGTAGTTCAGTTTTGCCTGGCATGTAGGCCCCGCCCCGTGTTAGCCATCAGTCTCTCTTCGTTTTGTTATCGCAATGGTGACTACTACGTTGTTTACAATCACCTTGCTACTTGTAAGTGGCCTGACGTATTCTCGTACAAAAACGCTGATTCGTCCACTACTTAGTGTACTTCGGTAGCGTCTAATGGAATCAAGGATTTTATTCCGGAACAAAAAGCACGTATATTTAAGTACCCTGGCTGGATTTCGAGAGAGCTAAAGCGCCGGATTCCTACGAAGGCGCACATCATTCGAATGTATAAGAAACCTCGACTGAACGTCTGATACGTTAAATTCAGTGTTTATCGTGCTTTAGTGAAAAAGTTGTATCAGACTGATAAACGTTGGCACACATCGAAACTTCAAAAAGTTAAAAACCTCGGACCTTCTGGCGCAGTGCTAAAAACCACAAAGGCGACAATGCACGAAATGTGTGCTTACAAATATAAACTGGCTTTCTGTCCTCGCCAATTGACATAGCATATCGTTTTTCTGATTAATTTAGTTGCTGCTATTCTAGTTCGGGAACTGCTGGTACAACACAAACTTCGTATCTGCCTTTACTGTCGACGTCACAGAGGTTCTAGAAGCTATTAAAAATTAAAACCTAAATTCTCTGCCGGAATTGAAGGTATACCTAATTTTATTATTAAGGCGTGTTCTGGCATATTTGATCTCTTTTTGAAACACGTATTTAGCCTACCTCTTATGAAGCGTGTTTTCACTGGTTCGTGAAAGTCTTAAATAGTTGTCCCCATCATCAAAGCTGGTGATATGTCACTAGTTAATAACTACCGTCCCGTTTCGTTATTTTGTGGTTTCGCAAAAGTTTTCGAAATGGTTATGCATAACCGATCTCTAGTTATGTCAGTTAAAAAATTGTCCTGTTAAGCATTTTTTTTAAGGAATGTCCGTGGAAACAAATTTTTGCTCTTTTCTAGATTTTTCTGTACCGATAATTATAAACAGAGGACAACATGATGTAGTATATTTTGACATGTAGTAGGTCTTTGACTATGTGGATCATTCCTTACTCCTTTGCAAACTTTCTTTTTATGGCCTGTGTCCTAAGCTGTGTAATTGGTTCAGGAGCTACGAGTATACGCAGTAATACTGTTAGTGTTGGCAACTCATTTTCAAAGTGTTTTATATCGACTTCTCGTGTATCCCAAGGGTCGAACCTACGACCACTCTCTTTTATTTGGTTGTAAACATTAAAGAAGGATGTCCAAATCTGTCAAGCATTCGAATGTCCTTTTTGCTGACGATATCAGACTTTTTTTTTTTTAATCCTAAAACTTGGCTGATCGGGTTTTATTGAAAATAATATAGGCGCGATTTCCGAGCGGTGTGCAAAAAACGCATTGTCGTTCAATCAAGGAAAAATTAAATTGGTTTCTTTATCAAGAAAACGGGACGTTTTCTTGTTTCCTGATGTGCTCGAGGGCAATGCGATAGATCGTGTATCTCTTATAGATAGATAGATAGATAGATAGATAGATAGATAGATAGATAGATAGATAGATAGATAGATAGATAGATAGATAGATAGATAGATAGATAGATAGATAGATAGATAGATAGATAGATAGATAGATAGATAGATAGATAGATAGATAGATAGATAGATAGATAGATAGATAGATAGATAGATAGATAGATAGATAGATAGATAGATAGATAGATAGATAGATAGATAGATAGATAGATAGATAGATAGATAGATAGATAGATAGATAGATAGATAGATAGATAGATAGATAGATAGATAGATAGATAGATAGATAGATAGATAGATAGATAGATAGATAGATAGATAGATAGATAGATAGATAGATAGATAGATAGATAGATAGATAGATAGATAGATAGATAGATAGATAGATAGATAGATAGATAGATAGATAGATAGATAGATAGATAGATAGATAGATAGATAGATAGATAGATAGATAGATAGATAGATAGATAGATAGATAGATAGATACGATAGATAGATAGACAGACAGACAGACAGACAGACAGACGGCGCAGACAGACAGACAGACAGACAGACAGACAGACAGACAGACAGACAGACAGACAGACAGACAGACAGACAGACAGACAGACAGACAGACAGACAGACAGACAGACAGACAGACCGAGACAGACAGACAGACAGACAGACAGATGGCAGACAGATGAGATAGATACAGATAGATAGACAGACAGACAGACAGACAGACAGACAGACAGACAGACAGACAGACAGACAGACAGACAGACAGACAGACAGACAGACAGACAGACAGACAGACAGATAGACAGATAGATAGATAGACAGACAGACAGACAGACAGACAGACAGACAGACAGACAGACAGACAGACAGACAGACAGACAGACAGACAGACAGACAGACAGACAGACAGACAGACAGACAGACAGACAGATAGATAGATAGATAGATAGATAGATAGATAGATAGATAGATAGATAGATAGATAGATAGATAGATAGATAGATAGATAGATAGATAGATAGATAGATAGATAGATAGATAGATAGATAGATAGATAGATAGATAGATAGATAGATAGATAGATAGATAGATAGATAGATAGATAGATAGATAGATTATTTAGTGCCGGTCAACAGCCGTGAGGCCTACAGGACAGTACACTTTGTCATGTTTCGCACAGTGGCGTTAACAATAAAAAGGGTATTACATAGGACAGTGTGGTTGCCGAGGAGCACAATAGAAATCAATCTGACGCGTCATCAAATCCTAGTTAGTTAAAAATAAAAATGGTTGCCACGGGCACACTAAGATAAAGTCAAGTGAATATGTCATCTTGCAAAAACATTGAATTGTATGTATCTTGTAACCGAGTCATTGGACACTTTGAATGAATATCTGTATAAAATGTGTGAATACATTTACACGCCTTCCCAGATGGGACACGGAAGCACAATGATGACAACAACTCGTCGCAATCAAGAGTGCCATGCACAACTTTTCTCAAAAAGTTCATATCATGTGCAAGCTTCCAGTCGTGAAGAGACTGGAGGCCTATGTCTGCTAATACCGAGCTATAGCTGTAAAAACGCCGACGACCAATGTGGCCTATCGAATACAATACGAATAAATTTCAGCTGTACCTCTTCGATTACATTGCTGTAGCCGAGAGAAACAGAGTTCCATATTACGGATGCGAACTTGGCGTCTGCCTGACCTTGGCGTCTGCACTGATAGTGCTCTTTAATTTACCGCGCAAGATAGGCTAGCTTCCCCCGTTTGTCGCTTTAAGTCCCCACGCCTTGGCCCTACACACTATCTGCTCACTGTTTTGTTGCGACGCAAGACCGTGCGTCTCGCAGAGGCGCCCTGCTTTTCACCATCAGGGTGACATCGGTGTATATGATCTATGGAGGCTTTTTTAAGAAATTTACCCTCGGTAAGGTTTTCACACCGCGCGTCGCAGCTTGCATCACTGAGCCGTGGAGACAGATCCCGGCTAAGGTGGCGGAAATTTAAACAAAGCCATAACAAAAGAAGTGGCACGAGTCGTCACCCCTTGAGTTGACAAATGAGGGCACGGTGAGTTGGTAGCTCTGTGTAACTTATTCGGTTGTTGAGCAAAGAAAAGTGAGTGAAATTGGGAAGAAGGCTTGGAGTGAGGGGGGATTTGAGTGCTTTATACAACTACCATCTGATTGATTAAGTTCAAACTTTATACGAAAATCGAACACTTTGTTTCCAAACGGAAACAATACCCGTCGTCTCAGATCGATCTGAGACGACGACAATCTGAGGCCACCAATCCAGGGGGGATTAGTGGCCGAGTGAGCTGGCGCACACCGGCTCGGAGCACGTGGAGCGAAAGCTCGCGCTGCAGAACTTAGGGATCCTGGGTTCAATCCTCGCCCGTGCCCGTTTCGATCTGGATCAGCATCGTACCGGCGTGCGGTCGTGTTTCACTACTGCTTGGTGCACGTTGAAGACCCCATGTTAGCGGTTGTACCGCACTGGCTAAATTGATCATCTACAACTGAGACACTAGACGCCAACTGAGGCACAATAACTTCCGGCGGTATAAACATACACACATTTGTTTTTGCTTTAGATCAATCTTTTTAACCAGATCAGTTGCACGTGTGGTTGGGGCAGGCCGAAACCTACAAGTGACCTTCAGTTTTGCCTTTTCAGGTTTGTGAGGCTCACAGACATCATTAGAATTGGCCCTTTTCAGCAAGAAAAAAGTTGATGCAACGATTATCGCTAAAACATAAGAAAAACAAATTGCGACCCAACTGAGTGATAAATTTCTGCGAAGACGTCAGTTTATTTGTTTTGCGTTAAAGTGGCCTCTAAGAATCAGGAATACGAGCACTTGTAAACATAAAAACGTCTCAACAAAAATAAGGTGTCAACTGGAGTCTCTTTGCCACATTACAACTTGGAATGTAACGGACGTCGAAAGAAAAATAAGCTTAATACCATAGGTTCTCCCCGACGAAAAGAAAGTGAAAATTGTTTTGGCTATACTTTTTTCTTAAATGTGCCTGGAA
The DNA here is from genome assembly GCA_037355805.1 of Ixodes ricinus. Classification (NCBI taxonomy): domain Eukaryota; kingdom Metazoa; phylum Arthropoda; class Arachnida; order Ixodida; family Ixodidae; genus Ixodes; species Ixodes ricinus. Next base: position 5,428 of record JAZHYW010009731.1, read on the forward strand.
ACGATTGCTGTGTCAAACGAAATATACTTTAGCTTCAGTGCGGTTGGTAAAATAACGTTTAGAAAAGGCAATAATATGATTACTTCCTAGAATGACTAAAACAAGTCAAAGTAACTTGAGAAGTGGCTGCTAAATTACGTACATGGCATTGGCAATGTCTTTAGCAACTATCGAGTTTACAAATACATATATGCTCTCGACACTTAATAAGCTCCATCGCAAGTATTAATGCTTTAATGTCTCGACTTTTGGTACACTTGTAGAAATAAAACCACTACTCTCTTCGTTTTATTAAGCTGTGATCCGGGAGTTTGAACAATCCCTACTTCTTCAATTCACGATGGGCTTATTATTAGAATATGATAAAAGCACTCAAACGTTACATGATTGACAGAACTTGCAAAGCGTTTTGTTTGTTATTCTTTTCTCGCAGGCTGTTTTAAACTTCTTTACTCCTCTTTAGAAATGCGCTTGTAATCACTGGTGCAAAGTTTATGAACGGATCATAAATAGTATGTTTTCAGGAATAACATTAATCACTTCAGATATGCAGCAGAAGCTATAAAATTACAAGCGGAATAATAAATAATGTATGAGGGTTCCAATAACGCACGGTTACGTTTTGGCATGGATAAATGCTAGCCACCCCCAAATTTCAGGGTCTCTCAAAAGCCAAAAGTACTCAAACTACATCTCTGAGAAGCCTGTCCTCAAAAGCGAAAGGCAGCCACTGACATCTTTGAGCGTTAAACCAGAAAAAGAGGAAATGATATTCAGATACTTCCTCAGAAGATCCCGAGCCCTTCTCTTAATATCATCCCCAGTAACCAAAATAGATGTTCCTTGCTGAAGTAATGTATTGTTAGGTCTGCTTAGCCAACGCAAGCTCGACCGGCCCTCCTATACCCAAAGACAAAGTAGCTGTCAACCTCGCCTTCATTACCCAAGCCAGCGTGAAGAGGAGAGCGGGAGCAGGCCTAAATGGATTTAACCTAGGATTCACGAGGCATCCAGCCCTCTCATCCGTGACCTGAAAGCATGCAGCGCATGCTAAATTCATGTAGCAGCCTATCAGTCCGCCAAGGGGACACACGTGACTGCGTCCTGGGCAGTCTTTAAGCGGACCAAAGAAGGTAACGTGTCCAGACATTCACACCGAGCTGGTCCGGGCAGCATCGTACCTTTCACCGCCTTGGTAGGCTAGGCATGCGTGTGGAGGGTATGGTAAGTGACATGCGTTTCACTATTCGCGACTCCAACTAACTATAGGTGGCGCCACTCGTTTTCCAAAATGGCGGTTTTAGTGAGGGTCGGAGACGCGTGCCGCTGTTGGGCCTGTCTAGTGTGCTGGCTTCACTGAGCGACACAAATTATTTCTGGTAATACGAAGAAGCTAGGGTGTTATGAGCGCAGGTCACCTCTTTACCCTGAAAATAAGAACGGTGATTAGCGTAATATTTACGCAAGGATGCGCGTTTTAATTCTGGAGTGAAACCGAAACTAATCTCTTTTTTTGGATTTAATTTATCGATATAGGTCTTAATTTCGAATTTTTTCATAACTCAAGATGTGTTTCACATCGTAATTATTTAGTTAGAGAAGTTGTTCGCGGAAACTTTATTTTGTGACATACACGTTCGATCCAGGCTGATATTTGTGGTTGTTGAGATTGTTAAAAAAGTCAGTGCTGATATTTTTGCGTTCTCGCTGCCTTTTCTCGCTCAGATAATTGTCATGGGAAATAATGAACTGCGGGCCTTTTAATGGGTGTTTGGGTATTTAGATGATTAATTGGTTTGACATTATTCCCAGCACAAGATAATATAATAATTCCAATTTTTACGATATGTCCACAAAACGCATAAATTAATAAAGGCAGTTCTCACTGCAACAACCCAAAGACTCAATCCAAGTCAGACAGCTGAAGTGTGTGTGCGTTTTTTCATAGCAACGCGTGACACTTTTAAAATTTATATTACATCCAGTGTTTGACTGTTTGTCTATCTTGATAATGATGTCAGAGTTTTTCTATATGCTAAAAAGAAAACAAAATTGTACCTTTCTGGAAATACTATTACGTTTAAACGGCGTATTTTTGTGATCTTGGCGTTAATTGGGGGCGTACATTGCCGCGATTTGTATTCATATTAATAATAACATTTAAATTCAGATATTGTGATACGTAATTTTTCAAGCTCTAATATAATTTGTTGCTTATGATCTAATTTCAAACACGCGAACAAATATGACAATCAAAAGTGTGCTCATTATCATCACTGGAGCCATTGCAAGATTTTTAATTACCAAGTAATAAAAAATAGTCTAAAATCAATGAAACCTTCTAGCTGATGTGAGAAACCCATGTAAAATTACATAAATTGTGGGTAAAGCATATTTTGCTATCAAAGTCGCGACTTTCGACAATCGGCAAAACTTCCAAAATCGCCGCCAATATCTTCCCAAACCAAATGCCCAAAAATAAAAACATATATTTTTTTATTAATAATTTTTTATAACATTTAGCTGCTTTCATTTTTACCCTCCATCATTTTGCCAATCTCAGTCTTTCCAGTTCGAAGGAACGCCTACCTGCTTGCACGCCTGCTCACTGCAGCGAGTTTCGTGGGCGTTGGAAGCCGCTGAAACAGTAGTGAGTTTCAGTACTGCGTATACGAGCGAACGCAAGCGCTGTGTGTTTGCGCTAGCTTTGCGTGTTCCACACTGCGCGTGCGCGGAGCCGAAAATTACTGTCTTGAATACCGCATGGCAATAAGGCGCACGCACAAAGTGGGGCGTGCAATTCGAACGCAAACGCACAGCGCTTGCGTTTGCTGCTATGCGCAATACTAAAGCTTTCTATTAAGGTACAATCCCATACTTGCTGCACCACTACATTGGGACAGTGAAGAGTGCTGTTTGCATTCGGAAACGACATTACGCGAGCCATGATCGCGCGCAGTTCCGCCGCGCCCGCTGAGCAGGAGAACCAGGGGACCCTCACTAGAGCGCTTCCCGTTTCCGCCACGGGAGGGCGAGCGCCGAGCTGGAGACGCGAATAGGAGCCGCCACGCCGGCCGAGACCGGCGAGGAGTTATGGCGTCCAATTTCGAGTTAACCCGGCACGGTCTTCACTCGCCCGCGAGCCAGGACTGCCCGAACGTGAGGGGAGGTCGAGGCATATGTTTTCGTTTCTCCCCAAACGAGCTCACCGCGCAGATGATCCGCGGAATGAGTCTGGAAAGGAGGTGGCTCTCTAGTGGCAGCGCTTCGCTTGAACGGACTGCTCGCCTATTCGTTGTGCGTGGCACGTCGCGAAAGTGTGCTTTGTTTTTTTACGGGGACCTTGCGGAATTCGAAAGGTCTAAAACTCAAATGAATATATATACATATATATATATTAAGTTGGGGAAAGTTCCACGCGAAAAAGAGTTGGCTGTTCTTTCGGTGGCAGCTCAGTAAACAAATTATAAAATAGTTTCACTGGCCAATTTGAAAATCCCAATATTTCTGACTCAAATGTCTATACGTTAGCAACTTATAGCGTAAGAACTCATTCGTGAACGTTACGTTATAGCTCCTTCCTTAACGTCAGCTCATAATCACGGTATGGTGTTTTCGAAGAAATTAAAAGAAAGAAAACCGAGAAACAGTCGCCGGTAACATTTTTTTGTCAATTAAAGTTTCTCCGATAAACTCAAAAATGTAATGTCCCATTGCAAATAAACAAAAAACAGTATTTTACGATTTTGTTTGGTCAGAGCCACGCTCAGAGCACATGCCATAGAGTCAATGGTCCTAAAACATTGCCACCCAGTTTTCTTTCTTTTTTTTAATCTTGGATTATTAACTAAGGGCGTTTTACGTTCATTTTGTCATGGTTCATTCAGGAAAACGGTTCATTGCACTTCTTGGTTGCAACTAAGGCTGGTAAATTGATCGATTAATCTGCCGATTAATTCGATTAGTGCTTTAATCGGGATCATTTTTCTAACCGGTTCATATGTAAAATTTGACGAAACAGAAAATGACAAAAATTAAATGCTTCCACTAGGCAGATGTATACGAGTACACCTGTATGAAGGCAAAAGTTTAGGTGAAATGTTAACCTAAAGTAAACTGTAGGGGCGAGTTTTCTTACTCCAGACGAGTGTCGAAGGTTACACGTGACCCGGCCAGCTCAACGCCGTGCGAGTGTACGTTTATAGACCGACACGCTGTTTACAAACAAACCCGCATTTGCCCACACCAGGTGTGGGCACTGCGCAGTGCGCAGACGCCGGATTCGCAGGAAGTGAAGCTTCTGCGCATGCGCAGTGCCGTCGACAGCGCCACCGCAGCTGCGTGACGTCAGGGCCGCGTGTTGGTCTATAGCTCAGCAGACTATTGTGAACGACCAAAGGAAGTCGCTCTTGCCGGAGAATATCAACGAACCTCTTTGCCTCGCGCAGTTGAATAATATTTGAGTGTGTATGTTTCTGAACTGTTCTCAACTACACATGGAGGTTTCTTTATATTCGAAATTTTATATTGCGCCGTTTTTCTCAAATTTATAACAAAGACAAAAAGATATATATATATATATATATATATATATATATATATATAATTTTATTTTTAAATATATAATGCATGCAAAGGAACGAGACCGATTAATCGATTAAACGGTGATTAAAGGGTGGCAATTAATCGTGTTAAAAATTTTAATCGACGCCCTGCCCTAGACATCCGAAGACATTGTTCCGGTTTCCAGTTTAGGCCTACTATATCTGCTTCTGGGAGAGAGGAGGGATTGTATATTCGTAACAAGAAAAACTATGAACCATAGATATCTTATGGAAGCATTTTTTATTACATCCTTTCCCACCCCAATCCGCGCAGCCGCGGGGCAGAGTGTTAGAATAGGATGAGGTGGAAATGAGCTTCCCAGCGACTGCCTCGATGAATTAAGTGATTTCAAGACGTTTATCGAAGCAACACTTGTTTACGAGTTTCGTCGTGGGACAGGTTAGTATAGCCAATGTCAAGGTCGGCAACGCCAAATCCAGCTAAAATGTATTAATGAATGCAAGCGCTTTTTTTTATCTAGCGCACGCGTCTATTTAAATATTATTTATTTTTATTTTTATTTTGAAAATATAAAAAACACTGCAGAATTGAACTCCAAATTTCCGACAATTGGGAATCTAACAAATATAAAAGCTGTTCAACGCCAAATTTCCGGCAAGAAAACAATGAATTCTGCAGAACATCGTTCAAATTCGACAAAAATAAGCCCCGAAAACACGGAACCTTATTCATGAGATTGATAAACTGAGGATCTGTGAAACCATCTTCCTACTTTCCGTCAATACTTCTCAGAATGAATCCTTGACGTTACAAACGCACATAAGTTTTCGCTCTATTTGCCAGGCATCGAAAATTCAAGGAATATCGAAAAAAAGTGAGAAATATTCATCCCACAACTCGCTTCCGGAGCAAGCGACCACATGATCTGCAGCCGAGTATAGGTCATGAGTGTTTATCCTTAAAACATGCTGACAATTGGCAAGGCAGAGGGCACGTGCTGAACTTCAGACATTGGAAGAGTTTGGCTATTCCCATCAATAACGCGAGCAAACTACCTGAAAATCCAACCAAGGACTCAATTCCTACCAAGCCCAAGTAGAGTACTTGCGCAGGGCTTAATTCGTCACACTATTTGATTATCGTCTCCCTGCGGTGATCTTTACGACTACTTGATCTTCGGGATTCCAACCGCTGCGCAATCCTGCTTCGCGAAGGAAATACTGAAAGAAGTAGACCGCTTTTATTCGTAATATTTTAAGGGAAAAAAAAAGATAAATTTCTGCATTATTATTCAGCAGGAGTCTCCGATCCCCGGCACGCCGGTACAATCCGCCCAGCTAAGGCCTTCCGTACGGCCCGTGAATGGCCGCCGTCTTTCCAGTGACGCCCGGCCTGCGGCCCCTTCTACCAACGCAGAAGTAAACACGGGGAAAAACAAAAGCGGCGCCAAGACGCGCACAAGAAGCGCAAACCAAGATGTAATAAAGAACGAAAGTTACATCGAAACAATGGTTCCTTAGCCACATTATTCATTCATTCATTCAATGCTTTATGTCCAAATTTGTTTTTCAAAATACACAAAACCTGTTTGGACCCATAGCCGTAAGGATAGTCCGGGGTCCAATCGTAATATAGGTCATAAAGCGGCAGAATACAATAGACTCATGTAATGCGCAAAGAAACAAAAATTACGTTCTAGAAAGTAATTAGAGTAACTGCATTTCATAATCATGAAATAATCTTTTTAAGGAGGGCAGAAAGGTATTTTCCAACTTTATATTAATAGGTATTTTGTTCCAAACAGTAGAGCACCATAAAATTCAATCCGCCTTTGTCCATATGCATCATGGCATGGCGGTAAATTAAACATATAATTCGCTGCAGCCCTTGTTTGTCTTCTGGGAGATCGAAATAAGTTCCAATAAAGGGGTTCATTAGACTCTATGATTTTACGAACTGTCTGAGCTGTTTTTAATTTGTAAATACAACTGAATGGCAACACGTTTAGCGATTGCGAAAAGAGGTCTACTAGGGTTAGTGTTTCTTGAAAATGTTATAAATCATATCGCCCGTTTTTGCAAGCGACTTACCGGATCTAAGTATGTAGCGTAAGTATTACCTCAGGATTCAATACAATAAACCAGCTGACTGTGCACGAATGCAAAATAGGGTATGCGCAAAATGAATAAATCAAAACATTCGCGCGCCTTTAATAATGTATAACAACCATATGCAATTTTTGAACACATGTGCTTAAATTTGCTTTTCCAGTGCATATCAGAATCAAACATAGATTGTACATTGTCATGACCGGCATCACTAATTGTACTCTCCTGTTTCACGCCTATATAACTGTTAAAATTCCTCTGCATTCTCTTGTATATCCTAATAAGCGTCCTATGGCATAACTATTGCTTGCCATCGTCAGGTCTGCCATTCTCATTGTTCTTCTCCCCTGTGTGAATATATCAGTTTCTACGCAGTTTGATCGATGCCTGATGAGTTTTCTGGTTCTCAATTATTGTAATATCGTAATTACCATTATATTGAATGTAAAAATAAATTACATGCACTCATTCACGTGACTTTTTCTTTAATTTCTGTTCTAGTTAAAATTTTACTATTGAGATGTTCATATATTATATAGGCTTATTTATTTAGTATTTTCTTATCTATAGTTGTTTATTTTCCGGCCCTCAAGAATATGATAGATCCCCAATCCGGCCCCTCAGCCAAAATATTTTGAGACCTTTGTTCCACAGCGTGTACTATCGGGTTCCAACGAAATGCGAAGAGCGGAGCGTGTGGCCGTCGACACATGCTGCGCCTCCTGGAGGCCTCTGAAAACTGACAAAACTGCGGGGTGGACAGTAGGGCGCTGAAAGGGTGTGCGTCCTTCTCCGATGTGTTTGACCCTCGAACAGCACCACTCAAGCTTCAACACCGCGCGAGTAACGGGCACAAGTATGCTTGTCAGCAACCCTGGTACAGACCCTTTTCAGAAGTGTGCGCCATCTAAAAGCTGCAGCGCCAATTATCGGAGTCCGCCATTCCTTTGGACACAGATTCTGGGCATGTATTGGACACGAGGGCTGCGTCAGCACTCGGTGGGAACTCGGCTCGGCTCGTACCCTGTCGAGCCAAGCCGAGTCGAGCCGAATCCTCGCCGAACGTCAGCGTTCGGCAGGGATCAGGATCCAATCACTGGCTTCGGACCCAAAAAATGGTGACCGCCAATGTTGCTTGATGGGATCCTGAAAGGGTCTATTACTGACACAATTTCATCATCTCAAGTGAGCCTAATTCACTAACTGTTATCTTTCGTTTTCTTTTTTTTTTTTTTGTAACAGAGCAAGTTTGTCACATATACCTTCGATATTTAGAGAGATTTTGGCACAATGATTCATACATTTTTATTGTTGAAACTTTGGTTCTATGGCCCAGTATCTTGCTTCTTGAAAATCATATCCCTTTGCGTGTTATACATAGTTTCAGATAATTTTCTTAGAATGGTGTAATGGCTGCAGTGTTGCATGTTTCGATTTTTTATTATGTTTGTAATGTAACATAACATTGATTTCGGCTAAATGATCACTGGTTTTATGTAAGTTTATTGCTTTGTTTCATATTCAAAGGTGCCAATAAGAAGGATGCAGGATTGTTTCGAGCTTTAGAAAGTGTTATTGTTATAATAATTATAGTTTGATACTCGAGTGCTGGAAAAATACTCCTTTTCTGATCTCCACATTTTTACAATGTTTCAGAAGTACCTGCTGGGTTAATTTAAAAGATATAATTATTTTTAAAGAAAAATATTTTCAATATAATGTTGTGCATGAAACTTGTAAAATAAAATAATAAATATAATTGTCATATGTAGTTTTCGACTCTATTAGAGACACTTTATATTCAAATATACAGTATAGTTTTGGCAGTAATGTCTTAATAGTTTGAGCTTTCTACACCACTTATATAAAATGTCCCTATGCTAGGAAGGTGGCAACCTTTCGTTGTCAACAAAAATTTAAAGATTTAAAATAATCTGATAGAGGTGTATATGTTCTTACAAAAACTCAGGTGTGCTAGTTTTTTATTATTATTTAAGTTAACACAAATATTGTTTTATCTTATTTTTACATTAGTGCTTGGCATTTAATTCAGCGGCTTCTAGGGGAGCAACTAGAACGACCCATCGGTCACTCGGCCAACTCAGGAAAGTGTGCCCGCTGCAATTAGCTTACGGTACGTGCTGAGGTTTACATGAAGTGTAGTGAGAAAAAGTAGAAAAGGCCGAAGGCACATATTGTGCAGGCTCTCTCTGACAAGAGGAATTAAACGTGCACCAAACTCAGCCACCCATTCTCAATTACTAAATGAAAGGAGAAACATTCTAGTGGAACAACGCAAGACCATAAATTATCAGAATACGAATGCAGCGATTGTTGTTACTTGTGTTGCTTTTCCAGGCGCGGAACGAGCATGAGGCAACATGGCTTGCGTAAAATTATCACTGCGTGAATCTCAAGCCAGCACTGATCGGGTACGCGCCATTTGGTGTTACTTTAGCAGATCACTTTCATATTATGTTGCCATTCTTAGCGCTAGATTAAGAGAAGTACCCAGGCTGCTAATTTAAATATACAGCAAACTTGTATACCAATCATACTTGAAAATATTCCGAATTCATCTAGTAAACTGCGGCACTCACTAGCCAAAGCATAGGCCGAAAATTGTGGGGCATATGTGCGAATCCGGTCAGTAGATGATTAGCATAGAGAGTCGCGGAGATGTTGCGTTGGATTTGTTTGTGTGTTGTTGTACTGCTGACATGCATATGCTTGTACCTGTGTTCGGCATGATAGTTGCTGTTCGTGCTGTGTATGTATGCTGTATGTGCTTGCGTATAAATGTGCAGCTTCGGAAAGCCCCAAATATAAAACTGTCTTTTTTTTAGCGCCATCTTGAGGTTACTGCTACTCTTTCTAGGTGACGCAAGCTGTCGCCTGGTTCAAGAACCTGAGCGTTTAGCTGCCAAGTATCTATTGATTTAAACGAGATGGTCTACCAGCCTCCCTACCTTTCAGTTCGGTAACAATCGTGATAATCGTGCCACCCAGCTACCCAAATGCTCGTTCTGTGTCCAAGAGCTGCGAAGTGCAGGCACACACTCGCAAAAATGGATAGCCATGTCAGTAGATGGAGATCGATCGAACAAAATAGCGGTAGCGTTGGTGCGATCTGAACACCTCCGGTTGGTGTCAATCAAGGTGCCCAGCGATTCATCGTCGTTTACAGCGAGTATACGTTGTTTTCAGTAAAGTCAGCATGGTCATTCCTCGCGTAATGATTGCTTTTTGAACGATCTCCGTCTCCGCCGGCGTAAAAATACAGTTAATCTAGCGAGACGACGTCGTGGGCAATCGCGGCGATTCCGGCACACACACTCTCGTCTTCACTGGCTATAGGTACGGTATCTGTGTCCGGAGAAGAATGATTAGCCTGTCTGATGGCCCGTGGAAGACGTCGAATAGGCATATGCGTCCTGTTCTTTCACTCTGACAAAACGCCGTGCTGTTAACTAGGCCTACCGAAGGGATAGCCAGTCGCTTACTTGCCGCCATGTTGTTTTGTGGGGTTGTCCCTTTTGACCATCGGCTGTTTGCATACGTGTGGGGTCGTCATTCTTACCCAATGGGTCGTTACATCTGTGTCAACTTTTGACCACACCAAAGGTAGTTATTTATGTCTACATTTTTTTCTTATTAGTGCAACTTACGTCACAGATTGCCTTCCAAAACATCTAAATCATTTATAGCTTCTGACAGCTTCAAAAATGCAAGGCTTGACTTATTATGATCATGCTTCTTTTGTCGTTATTCGCTCTGCGACGTTCTCACCGGCTAAAACCGCAATCGTATTTGACGTGTGCGACAAGAAAGTCGCGCCACGGCGCGGCACCAAGAAGTATTTTACATAGACATCATGTGTAGCAGCCGATCATAATTTCTCGTCAATGTCAGCTTGCTTAAGCACAGCGCTATGCAAAAACAATCCCGGCCGCAGTCGGCGCTAACGTGTTTGACAAAAGACGTGAACATTGAAAACGTGGTTCCCCTTTATTCCTTGGCGAAAACAGACGCGATCATCTCAATCACAACACGTGTGCTCTGTCAGCCAGCGAGCTAAAAGCAACCTGACAATAAGAGGGCCGAAAAATGCTTCTTACGTAGATTTGATCAATCATTGGCACTGGTGAATGTCGTCCCGCAGCAATTTCCGGACCGTCGATCACATAAACGCTACGTCTAGCCATATGCAAGCGTAAATAAAAGAAACACATGGTAGTGTGCTGCCGTCGTTGCCGATTACAACTGCGGTGGACACGATTGTACCCGAGCTGCGAGCAACTTCAGGAGTTCGAATTACACAAATCAATTTCAGAGCGACGCTGGACACGGATGCGTTTTTGAATGTCAAGATGACAAACCTTTACTCCGGAGCAAGATTGAGAAACACGCGTCTTTTGGAGGGCACAGACGCTGCCAAGACGTCGTGGGCGCTGCAGACCAGCGAAAGCGTAAACGCTGTCGTTGGTGGCACTGCACACCAGCTGTCAAGGGGATGCGGCGCGCCCCCTTTAGGTGTCACACGCTCCCAATCGGTTGTGAAGCGATAAAAAGCTGCTCACGACTTGACACTCCCAGCATTTATTCAGATGTCAGCGACAATACATCTAAGCAGTGATAGAGTGCAGGCCAGCTGGTAATGAATCGACATCTTGTAGAACCTGAGACTGGGTCTACAAGCTGAAAATATATAATCTTTATATATGCCCACACAAGTTTAGATATTTCTTTTCGAGTTAAGCCCACGCCAGCGTGAGCGCTGATAAATGCAACATTTGAGTAATCTCTTCTTTTTTTTAAACAGTAATCTGTTAGAAATAAGTCGTAGGTTTAAAGGGCGAGCAAAACGGTACCCCTTTTTGCAGAGCGACGACGATGCGCAGTCTACGATCCATTTGGCAACACAGTGCCATAGTTGGAGTGCGACAAGCGACGCAACTCAATCCTGACAACGACACGTCCCGTGCGGGAAGGTGCAATTAGTCACGCACGAATATTTGAGTGACAGAATTTCTAAATGCGTGAGAAACCCACCTCGTGCATTTTTGATCGCGATTCCCAGATGCAAGCACTATAAATTAGTAAGATACTCCTGTCCGCGACGTTTTATGAATATTAAGAAAAGCATTGGAGAATTCCTGGTGTCGAGTGGTGTACTTTTTGAGTCAAAAAGTAATAATAACAAGGTGCAAAATACATGTATCGCGCAAAACTTATTTTCAGAAATGAACTTAAATAAAGTTATGTTTTTTCTGTTTTTTTCATGCTTCCTTACTGGCTATTGTCTGTTTGACCTGCCAAGAAGTTCGTAATGGGGCAGAAACCTCGTAAGGCTTTTCAGCCTTTCTTTCTCTGCCTGAAACTGGTATCCCTGACCTTTTCCCACCAGTATTAGCTATCCTCGATCTAACCTATATCTCAATATAAGCGAATCCAGCCTACCCTACTGGATTGAACTCAATTTGAACAAACCTAACCTATCCTAACGTGATCTATTCTTTCTTGACCTAAACCTAACCAAACCTACTATCTCGCAACCTACTTGAGCCGAGAACAGAGTTGTACACGTTACTCGAAAGCACTAATCGATTACTGTAAGTATTACTCTTGGTTAAAAAGTGCTTACTTAGGGTGCTTGATTACTTTACAAAAAGTAACTGACGTGTACTTGAAGAAGTAACCGTTACCTTTCCTATTGATTCAAATTTTCTGAACAGCAAAACTTTCTGCCGGTTTAAGTACGGTCCCTTCGTGTTTTTCATGATTAGGAATTGCGAAACTTCTCTTCTAAATCCATCACCTTTAGTAGACCGCCTATTTCCGAAACTTTGTTCCAGGATTTTTTGGTAGGAGGGTTGTGGAAACAAAAAGAGCCATAAGGAAGGGAGGGTGGATAAAGACGGGATAATAACAGTTACATGTAATTTTATTACATTCAAAAATAATCAGATTCTCTGGTCTTGTGATTACTACATATTAAAGGTAATCAAATTACTGCAAAATTACCCCGAGAAGTAAGTGATTACAGGTAGTTTGATTACTCGTCTCGAGTACCGTACACGTCTCGCCCAGACTAACCTAAACTTTATTCAACCATTCGGCAAGTAATGAGAAGCAGTTTTGGAACTAACGCGTTACAGGTAATGACATTAATGCTAGCGCGTTAGTTTTTGACTAACGTACTGACGTACTCGTAAAGGTGTGTCCACACGACGGACCAAATTGCTGTTTTGGTCCGCGGGCCGCGCATCACGTGATCTTACGTCACCGGTCTTCGAGGTCCGCCGGCGGTCCGCGGCCCGCGCTTCTGAAAAATGCCAAGCGACTTTTCTCGCCCGGACCTTGGCGGCGGACCGCGGCGTTTTTAGTATAATTGAAGCGCTAAGTCTGGCAACAAGCTGACTTTTGTTGTTTGGATTGGAATCCAAATCCAAAGTTCTTGTTTTCTTTTGGCGCCAACTGTTGAAGACGAAGAAGACGAACCTTTTGTTGTGCGACGAAAGGAGTTGACTATGCAGACCAAGATCTTTCCTGCACATCCAGGGCTTCATCCAGCATGCCCTTTTCGGTTCACTTAAGTCCTCCTCGTCCTCAATAGTCAACGCCAGGGCCACCGCGGCCAAACGTCTCTTTCGTTCAACCTCCATCTTGGCTCCTTACAAATAGCCTCAAAGCAGCTCGCTGCATGCGTTTGGCGGAGCTGTGCGGTCGAGGGTTAGACCGGCCCGTTCGCTCTGTCGTCTGCTCTTTTAGTCCGCCGTGTGGATGCTCATTGCAGCCGGGCGGCCCGCGGGCCGCGCATCACGTGATCAATCGGTCCGCGGCCCGGTCCGTCGTGTGGATACATCTTTACAGTCCCAAATGACTAACGAGTAAAGTAATGTCGTTATTATGTTACGGTATCTGCTATCAAATTACGTTACACGTTACTCGTTACTTTTGATTAAAAATGGCAGCATGATTGTTAGAAAACACAATCATCTTTATTTTATACACTACGTAAAAGTGGCAAAAGAAACCCAAGAAAGCTATGCATATACGGCGTCATTTCAAACTCCTTCGGAAGACACCATTAACGTTGTCACGTCCGGGCCCTACAGGTGCGAGATTATCGCTGCGCAAACCCCTATACTTCGTTTCAGCTTCCGTCCGAGCGCAGCCAGAAGCTACGTGTGCCGGAGCCAATCACACGCCGGCAATAGGTCACGCGATCTCGCCTGCACTTCTGTATCACTCCGCTGCGCCGCCGGTCGTCCGCGCCCCCGCGCTCGCCGAGTATTTCGTCTGCTACGGGTGTATCAACGGTATCGTCTGCTACAGGCTTAAAAATGCCCTTTCACGTTCTGAAATTTAATCACAGGGGATGTCAGTACGTAGGCTGGCCGCTGGTGTCTGTGTCCGAGCTTTCCACTTGTTCGGCATAGTTTCAAGATGTAAGGTTGCAAGGTGCCCGAAGACCCGGCCGTTGATGTTTCCTTGTATTGTCTGGATATACCAGGGCTCGAGGCGCAGTCCTTTCCACCAGCTTCTCGGCGTTCAATGTGATCGGCAGGTAAGAGGATGCCCTGATTTCGCCGCGTATCAGTCAATTGTAGTGGCCCGGACGCTTTTCCTGTTTACAACGCATTCGCGGTACGACGCGGCCAGAGTCTCCTGCCGAATTCGAAAGTAGACATTCATCACGACCGCTCGCGCCTGACGCCCAAACGTGACTTTGCGAAAGGACGTTTTGAAGCGACTCGGTGAGGAAAGCAGCGAAGCACATGATTCGGCATTACCGAACGAAATCACAAAAAGAACCGGCGCTGCAGCCGTGTTGCCAGCGGATGTACGCTGTTTTCACCGAACCACATGCATTTACGTATATTAATAAAGCATAAACCTCGATATTTAATTCGCTTTCGTTGCAAATCATTCTCAGCGGTACACATCCGGAATGTTGTGCCGTGTTCACGCATCGAAACAGCTATCTAAAATACTTTTGTGGACTACTTTGTGGTGCGTAGGAATGCTGTTCTCGAAGTTGCGAACCGTCCCTCAGCCTTCGACTGCGCTCGGACGGAAGCTGAAATGAAGTACAAGAACCCTTGTTGCAGTCTTTGTATTGGTCTCGAGATCGAACAGAGTCGCCACCGTACGGCCGATGTTGCAAACACTACGAGTGTGGATACCGCCGCACGTCGTCTGCTCTCGGCGCACGTTGAAGCATGGATCCTCGCGACGATGAAGGCTTGTTTTCAGGTAAGATTTGCTAGTTACGTTGTGAATGCTTGTTTCTTTGAAAAAATTAAATCTTTCCGAGAGCGCGGAAATACGCGAAGGCAAGGAATGCCAAGCCGGATACTTACGTAATTTTGCTACTGCTGTTGGTGTTGTGATGCGGTTTTTTGTTTTAGTTTCAGTCCCATTGCATACTATCATATAGTACATTGCGACGGAAATTTGTGGCTTGTCAAAGGTGAACAACTTACGAATGCCGGGCACATTATTGAGTGCAGCGTTGTGGCCCCAACGACCACGTTGACGAGCGTACACGTGCGGAGTTGCGTGCTGCTACAGTCGTCGGCTCTCAGCAAGGATCCCACACTGTGGATCTGAAACTCACGAACGGTGCCACGATTTATAAACTTTCGTGCAGTTGCCCTGCCAGGTAACTATAGTTTGTAACTCCAACCGCCGGAAAGGTATTTGAGGCGATTGTTCTAAACGCTGCATACGTAAAACCCTTTATTTTTGCAATCCCAATTATTCTTAAATTAGGCATAGGAACCCATTCGCGGCCGTTAAATCTCGCGAATTCTGAAACTTGAATTCTGGCCTCAAAACAAGATAGTTATTCGCGTGTCTTTATTTTTGCTAATTTTGTAATTCTCAAAAATTGGGGGCTCGCGAAGGGTTTTGCAGTAGGCGGTGCAGTCACTGCGAAAAAAAAAGGAAGGCTCGAGCTTCGCACGTAGCGCCCATGCCATTTAGTAAGCTGTGAACCTTAAATGTAATCATGCCGTTTTTATGTAGCATAATTTGCCGTTGAAAATTCGTTTTTCAATTGATGTGGTACGAAACCTTCGTCACACGGAGGGTAAGCAAAATTTATGGAGTGTAAACAAGCAATTGATTAGGCTCGATAGTCCCTGTTGCTCCCTCGGTAGATTGACCAGTTGCAATCAGCACTATTTACCGCGTCCTTCCGACCGAACTTCAAGAAAATTGATCAGGTACGTCCGACGCACACGCAGACACTGAGCGAGTCACTTCCGCTGCACTCAATGCCTCCTTTAATTTGTCATAGTGTAGGGGGGTTCGTAGGAGTGACAATTCTACAACGTTTCAAAAGTCGGATTCTCACACAATAATGAGTTCGTGGAATTCGCATCCTTTCCAAAAACACCGCAACGGGAGAACGCACACTAAGGATAATCACACTGCCTAGCCGCGAGCGAGTATCAACGCCCACGCTTTACGCGTAATCTACCTTGGGCCACTCGTTACACTTATGTAAATAGTTTCCTTTTTCGATTTACATCGGTTGTCATGCTTCTTTGGTTTCAAGTCTTCAGCGGTAAAATGTTTAGAGCAAACCATCGCGTGAATCAAAGGCTTTCTCGCAGATATCAACTTCGAGAGTCACTCTTTCTTCAGCGCTCCGGCGGCTGGATAGCGGTAAAAACCGACCCCCACCTCGGTGAAGTAGGCATTGCACTGAGGCGATAAACAGTATCGGATCATTTTCCGTTAAAATTGCCTTCACAGTGATACTCAACGAGGAAATAAACGCGATATTCTCCAGGTTCTTGGCCGCGACAGCAGATAGCGTATAGTGCAGCCATCTTCCTATGCACACATTGCTGATGATCATGGCGCGACAGTAGCGCCACCAGTTCGATCTCGAGGCGAATAGAAGCTGCTAAGACCACCGTCGCCGTACCCTGAAGGAGCAGCCGTCTCGTTAGAAAGAGACATCCGTTCAGGGACCACAGCCTCCTCTCAACTGACAAAGCCCGGTAGATTGCCATGAGACGGGGCCACCGAAAGTGAAACGGTAGAGTGGCAGACAACGGATCAGAGAAGAGTCATGTAACGGGCGCCCCGCTGCGGCGAGACACCGAAACACACCTCTCCCGAGTGATGGAATGTCCGCTCTTTCTCCTCGCGTTCCTCGAGCGTTCTCGCCGCTGCAAAAGCTGCGCGCTCACTATCCAGCTTCCCTTAAAGCCCCTCAGTCTTGCGAAAAGTGGCGCCATTTATTGTTGGGGAAATGCCCGAGACACGTGCCGCGCGCCACTTTTGGGAAGAATATGGCGTCTGAAATCTAACTCAGTGCTGCGCTTGTCCGGCATGATCTTCCCAAGGGCTGCACGTTGCACGTGCCTCTTGCATCCACGCACCTTGCGCTACTTTTAAAGCATCAAGGGGCTTTAGCTTCCCGAGAAATGCTATTCCTGGGCTACCAGATCTTCGCGCTCCAAATCTGCGGCCGGGTGTTTATGGCTCCGTCGTCGAACTGCCAAGCTTTGTGAGTATTGAGGAGGCTATGGCGGGAGTGACGAAGATGCTCCAAGCACATGCAGGAGCAGGCCGTTTTGAACAAAGCTTACTTCCACGGCACGGGCGTCCGTGCATGCCAAGTTGGCAGTGTAGGGCTTGCTATTACATCGCTCAAGCTTAGGGTGGAATGGAGTGCATAACTCGCTTTAAACAGGTGTTTTGGACATTCTGGTGACCTTTATACAGAGCGCCTACCTTTCATAACTTTGCGGCTCCCGTCGGGTTGAAATCTTTCGACCGATTCGGCGAAGCAAGATCATTTTCCGTGATTTAGTTTTCGTTCAAAGAAGGAACACTGAAAAGCTTACCGGCCGTATTTTTCACAGACGCAGCAGCCCGTCAGATGCGGCATAACAACTCTTGGGAAAGAAATGACAGCCGGAAGTCCAAAACCAAATGTAAGATATCACGTCACCTTACTGACCAATCGTGTGCTCGGCGTCGTGTTCAAAGAATAGCGACACTTTTTCCAGTATAGAGGAGATTTAGCTACCCGCTTGTACCAGAATCTTTGGCTTATACATGAAAATACATGTAGATATGAGCTGTCCCACGAAAGCCAAAATACTTGTATATGGGAACAGGTATACGTCTATGGAGAAGTCCACGGTTCAGAAAGTCACGAGTGTTGGTCTATGTCACACAAACGGAGCTATGATTTAAAACTTGACGGGGTAAAATTCACTTCTCAAATATACCATTGGTTAAAGATTGAGTTTCTTATAGGCAGGCAACAGATTTTCTGTCTTCTGTTTTGAAGTGAGCCCTTTGATTCATAACACTCTATACATCTTACTTGCGAACGAGAGTATGACGTATCTATAAATCAGAAACTATAGACCATTCTAATATTCGACTGTGGCGCGCTGCCGTCTTAGTTTTATCGGCTGCAGAACGCGTTGTGAGAATGCGCTGTAGTTCTTTTCTGAAGAATACTGAACGCCGTGTATGCTTCCACAGCTCAAAAACGCGGCATTTTTCGCTTGGATGTTAAACTCCAAAAATGGTGTGTAAACAGCACAATAAATGCAGGTGATCTCACGTCCTCTGTCCTCGAAATGAAAACAGGCATCTGCCCCAGTAAATCAAAGAAAAAATCAATGCTCCACATAAATAACGTCCACTGTTACAAAACTCCGAACCGCAAGTTTATCATTCTGCTGTAGGCTATAATGCAGACAAAAACAAATTACGACTAACTACCTTTATTATACTAATACTGCGGCTTCTAGACACACAATTTGTAGAATTCGCGACCGCGTGTAAGCTCATTTTATAGTAGATCAGACATCAAGCACGGTCGCCTCTTCCAATCGTTGTTGCCCAACTGTGCGTTTAAAATTCGGGCCCAAATTGTGCCGAGCCACTTTTCGCTTTTGCGCCAGTCGAGCACTCCCTATTTCCAGAAAGAATACAAGGCTGGCACAAGCGAGGACCATCGTCCAGAGGAAGAACCACGATGCGCTGTCCTCCAGGTCAATGTTGCGCATGCACGAACCGCCTCCGCCCTGAATGCACTGCTGCCAGTTCCCGAGACTGTCCGACATCCATTTCTGAACCAGCCCTGCTTCGAAGAGCAACTTGATTCTGTAAAAGTGAAACGAAACATTCGAAAAAAAAATGTGGCATCTTTTCGCAGTTGCATCTTGCTTAAAATTTCTGCTTTGCTTTCTTGTATTCATTGTGGTCACCGACAGTCTAGGAAGCGGAGGGCGCGGCTTGTGATGGTCACGCCCCTTGCTTCCTGATTCGTTCTTTGACGTTCCTATTGTCTACTGTCGCAATCTCATTGGCTGAGAAGCAGTAATGAGATACACGGGACTCGCCGCGCCCTTTTAAGGTGCCGGTGCCTGGAGTCACCGAGGTAACATGGTAAAGAAACACCTACCTTGGCACAAGTTTGGCAATCCTAGGGGCCTAACATGGGCCAACTATGGTTTGGCTTCAAGGCGTTAGTTAGCGCGTGAGTACTTTTCCTTAACGTTTCTATGGCACTCTTTTTTTTTTTTTTTGGGGGGGGGGGGTGGAGGGGGTGCTTGCTACATAACAACTTAAGTGCAACGTTTGAGCCTAATCTGCCTGATATCAGCCAAACTACAAGCACTGAAGCCTAACTTTGGCACTTGTTAAGCAAATTAGGGCCTAGGTACCCGGACTCCAGCCAAATAATGTAAAGTTTGGCTCGACCTTGGCATCGGGGGACTTTCTAGGACCCCAACTCTTGAGACAGAAACCAGCTTTTTTGATCAAATAACTATGCTACCTGGGCATTAACAAAAAAAGAATAGCCCGGGCGGCCGTGAAACGCAAGTTGGTGCATCATTGACATTCCACTATAAGAAATCTGGAGTGTTTATTCGTTCGCGCAATGTGATTGGCCTGCATTGGGAGAGCCAATCACAACAATCTACAAAGCGAGCTCTACAAATAACGTGGCTCATTAATTGTTTAGACCCCAAAAGACCATCTGAAGATGTGACAGGTGACGTTTCACCATGCTCAGAATGGGCACGAAGCAGACCTGTTCAATCAGCGCCACGAACCCAATTAAGAAAGATGACGTAAAACATTAACTTCACATACCTTATGTTGGGCAGCTAGCGAGCCTTGCAGAAAGGAAGGAAGCTGAACAAATAACACTCCATAATAATGTAGCGAATCGGGCTAGTCGCTAAAAGTTAAACATGATGAAAACAGCTCAAATGACGAAGACGACGTGAAGAAACAAACTCGAAAATACGAAGCTTGGCTCAACACTAAAGTTTCATCAGTGAAAAAAACAGAAAAAAACATACAACACCACACTATTTTCGCGGCTAACTCGCGTCAAACAACACGATTTATACTAGCTTGCCAAATGCAACGGTTTGCTTTTTCTGAGCTGATATTAACAGTGTTGCTTGAAGTATTCAAGCTCCGAAGATAGTGTCGTGATTGATAATAAGTAGGTAATGTAATTTTTTTTGCTACGTGTTTTTTATTTTTTATTATTAGATTATTTGTTGTGAGTACCGGTTTGTCCTATTGTGTTTGTTTCTTCGCTTAGTCTTCTCCTTTTGAGCGTTTTATCACGTATAACACACGCTATAGTTCAATATTTTCGCCATTGTAAATATATCCAAATATCGCCCGAAAAAAACAATTACCCTGTTTTTCGAGCTTGGGTCAATAAATTATCGTGGAATCAGCGCAAAAACGCGAGGACGAAAAGAAACACATGGCACGAGTGCTGTGCGTGCTTCTGTGCCCCGTGTGTTTCTTCTACGTCCCAGTGTTTTCGCGCTGTTTCCACGATGAATTATCACCAAGTCACCCAACTATTCATTCTCCCAAATAAATTTTGCATCGCAGAAAGCTCAAACTCCGTGAGAATGGGACGGTAGCGGTTGGGATCGAACGCGAATTCTTAATACCTGACGTAACCTGGATCAAAATATATAATTGAAAAAACCACGGTTTGCCATAGGCCGACGTCACCTACAGCTAACATCATCAGAACAAGAAGTGACATTGTGGTTGCCTGTAGCGTCTACTTCAGTGAAAGAAACTTTGCAGCAGAAAACAAAATAACGATATCTTCCTTGGTGATACGTGTTTATTTTGCTGATATAAATTTCAGATTCGTTCACAGTGCGAGTTTTTCTTTTGACAATCTTAGGCTTAGATATGACCTCAGCTCCTAAACAATTTCGTTTTTCTCAATTATTTTTGATCCAGGTAACGTAGTGTCCTCAAACTTTCGTGTTCTATAGGCACCGCTAACGTCACATTCTCACGAACTTTAAACATTCTGCATTGCATAGTTTATTTCCTGGGGCTAAAATACACGGTTCTCTTTTCTCAAAAACACTCGGTATATTCGCTGAGTGTGAGAGCTACAGGACGCCCCTTTTGGACGCCCTGCCTTCTGCAACGTGCGTGTTGCCTTCCGCCGTGCTTCGGTTGCGCATGTAGACTGGAAGCTCACGTGATGCCGAAGTGGTATTGAAAGTAGGAAGCTTGCCCTGGAGGCAGGACAACTGGAAGACACACCTGCCGTTCCCAGACTGTGAGTGACTAAGTAGACAAGTGGTTCGTAAATAATTGAGCAATAAGTGCACGGAGAACCCAATTGGTGACGAGATGTTTCGGTGGCGTCCTCATATGTTTGCTATCCCTAACTTCCCGACCAAGATTACTAGCTAGCGAGCGACAAATACGGTGGTGCGAAAAAGTGCGATAACGAATAAGCTGGGACTGCGTTGGATCCGTCATGTCTCTATTTAGCCACGTCATCACGCTCTTGCCCATGCCTACGCGCAGAGAGCCCCGTCAGGGGAAGAACGGGAGGCGGCTGATTGGTCCGGTGGGCACGTAGCCCGCACCACAGTCTTAGCTATT
>JAZHYW010009732.1:0-16807 GCA_037355805.1 Ixodes ricinus
GTGTGCAGAGAAGAGGCGCAAGGAACGACGCCAGGTTGCGGTGCGAAAGCTCAACTTCAAAATGTTTCTTTCACCTTTAGAAAAAAAAATACTTTAATTAAACTTTCAAGAACAAAGGGAAATAAACTCTTTTGTAGAAATCACCATGTTACATATTTTGCTTTGGGCCACCTCAAGGCAGAATTGATGGCACTTTAAACGGCAAAACGCAATTTTGCACAAATTTAGTTTTTTTTTTTGTGTGTGCAAGATATCTAGTTGTACGGACTGAAGCCTTTTTTGTCTACAGTATACCTACAGGGCTGTCAATACGAGTATTTACAGTCGCATCCAGCAAAGCCATAGTTTGTAACGAAACTAAAAATATGCTAAAATGCTCATATATTCCTCATTTTTTAAAACTGCTTCGAGCATACCAAATTCCATGACCATGATCCTTATTACATAGCAATCCGAATACCGTAGAGATTTTAGGCAAAAATATTCCAGTGTTCCGTAAAAAATCTTACTTTTTATCAATTATTGAATCACTCGTAGTTCTACCCCCTTTTTACTAGTTCAAACCGCCATCACCCCATGAAATTTGTTTTTCGACACAAAATATGTTAGAGATGCAGCACAAACGTTACGATGAAGAGCTATCAATTTTATTTTAAGAATGAAAGGTGGCCGTGGGACCTTTGGCATGGCATGGAGAAGTACTCCTGATCCCTTGAGGCCGCTCGTCGTTTAGGCATCGCGTTTCGAGCCGCCCTCGGGTACAAAGGGCACAACGGGTTTGCTATTGCAACGCGCTGGCGCTGGCGGCACCTCCGATTATTACACGATACCCGCCGTTTCTTCCCTTGCAGCCGGAAAGACGGAGAAGGGGAAGCGGCAGAAAACTCCGTTCTTTCTTTGGACCTAATCGTGTCAGCTATCGTCGCAGGTTGCGTGCTGTGCGGCGAAGAGGCGACGCCGAATTGTGGTGCGAGAGCTCAACTTCTAAAATTATTTTCTCGCTTTAAACAAAAATCACTTTGATTAAACTGTCAGAATCAAAAGCTTATCGATTGTTCTTCGAAACCCACCATGTTTTGTATTTTTACTTGGACCACCTCAGGGTGAAATAAACGGCTGTTTATTCGTCAAAACGCACTTTTTGGCAACTTCAGGATTTTTGCTTACTGCGAGATATTTAATTGAGCGGTTTGAAACATTTTTGAGCAATTAGATCGTTTTTAACAAAATAGCAAAAACAGTAAAATTTTCAAAAATTTTTAGTTTTTTTTAAATATTTAAATTAAACAAAACTTCAGAAGCCCAACCACATTGTAAGTCGAAAGCCGTGCAAATTTAAGAAAAAATTGTGTTAGGTGTTTCACTAAAAAGCTGATTTTTCATCAATTATTGAGTGATGCATAGTTTCACGCTGTTTTTAAAAGTTAAAACCGCGCTCACGTCATCAAAACATTTTTTGCGCCAATAATATTTTAGGGCATGGCTACGGACATTGCAACAAAAAGCAATGATTTTTTTTAGAAATCGGAAGGGTCGAGCGCAACGTCTGGGACGTTTGACATGGAATGACCCAATATAGCCTCCTCTATACTCAAAATGCCTGGCTGTTCGACGACAGAGCCATAGAGTGCCCGGTCGCAGATTTGGAGCGCAAGGATGTGGTGACACAGAGCGTCAAAGAGCCATTTCTCGTTGAATCTGGATGTCAGCGCAGAGCTTTTGCAGCAGCGAGGACCCGAAACACACTTTGTGTCCTCGCGTCTCGCCGCAGCGTCTCGCGGCAGCGGCGAGACGCTGCCGCGAGACGCGTTTCGGTGTCTCGCCGCAAAGGGGCGTAAGTCACGTGGCTCTCGTCTCATCCGTTGTCTGCCGCTCCATCTTTTCCATTTCGGCGGCCGCTTCTCGCGGCGATCTGCCAGGCTTCGTAAGTACATAAGAGGCTATGCCTTTAATTAAAGGGAAGCTGAAGCGGTTTTATATATGAGAAAAAACACCCGAGCCTGATTAATTAGACTTCAGCCATCACGAATATCGTATTCGTTTGGTCATTTTCTGCGCGGATTAACCGGAAAAGCGCCTTCAAAGTAGCGCCGCAGCCACGCCTCTCCGAAGCAGAGGGAAAGGGAGAGAGGAGGAAGCCCGTCAGCCGATGTCGTAAAAGGACCGGCTTGGGGACCCTGCCGCGGCTAGCCGCGCTTCCCTCGTAGGCTGCTCTACTGACTTTTCGAACCATTGTCGTTCTGCCGCCACATAGCGCTTGCTTTTATCCATTGACCGGTCATGCTATGGACTCCATCGCCTGACGTGTTGATTATCCTCTTGTTTGTTCACGTATTTGCAGAATTATCGTGGCACCGAACCAATTGACTCGTGCTGTTGCACGATGCCATACTCATGTGTAGCCGCCAGCTTTCGCGAACAGCGCTTGTCGCAGTTGTTCTTCCCGCTTACCGTCTTTTCCACTCAGACCCTGAGATATTAATGGGGGGGGGAGGGGGGAGCAAGTACACCGTTTTTGTTCGAAACGTGTTACGGATGGCGCATATGAAAACTACGCACATATGGGTTTGGGTCTGAAAAAGGCTCGCCTCAACCCGACGCTCTGCCGACCATCTTTGAAGGTGAGAAGGCAATAGACCCCTTGCAGAAAACCCGGCAACAGTGTGTTTCGGCATGGTAACCACGGCAACAGCGAGGCGGTCAGCAGCTGCGTGACATGGTGAAGGGAAAGCAGGTCGCAACCTTGGCTGTGCGCCAACCGAGCTTTAGGCGCTTCATGTGTTGTTTTAAGGACAGTTTACGCGCCCCAGAGTATCAGTGAGGATGCCAAGACAGTGCTGTGTCCCGGTCTGCACGCAATATTGATACACTGACAAATTCGGCCAGAAGGCAGTACTTATATATGCGTATCGGTCCGTCCGCTGCCGTGACCGTTTCGCTAACCCCACAAATTCGCATGCATTTGCTTAATGACGATAATATATTGAATCTGCATTATACTGCTTTGCGTTTTCTTTACTCTTGCTGTTAGCCCGGTATACGTTTGACGCGGATAAACGAGCGTCGGTTTTACCCGACGGATCCGTTGCCTTTCGGCCGGCCTCACGATTTTGCATGCGGTTGCTTCATACACTACGTTGTTATTTCATCGCACATTTATTTGGTGTTGCTGGGTAGACAGATACCATTGGCGAGGCTATATAAACGAGCAGTCGAATTCCCGTATCAGCCCTGCGAACATTTGCTACACTTTAACAATAAGCGCGCGAAAAAAAAAAAACTCACCTCGCAGGCTCGTTTTTTTAAATAGATATATTTTTTTATGTTACTGAGGCATCCATTCACACCATTTTACTTTATGCTTCCACGCAGAATTGGGACAGCACCACATTAGGTTCCCCTTGAGGGCATCTTTTTATGCAAGTTTAGTGGGGACTTGCAGACATATCATAATTTGTCATCATCTCACCATCTTTGTTTGCAGGTTTCATACCTAGCAAACTAGCTAGCAAGGTTATTTTCCTAGCCGGCGGCGGGAAAGAGCCGCGTTACTTCATTTCCCATGCCACTTTTTCACGTAGAGCCAGCGGGCTGAAGAAAAACATTCCTTCACCATGGAGAGCGCGCCCACTGTTGCCCGAGGCTCACAGAGTTGTCACACTTTTGAAAGGGGTCTATTCAGCGCATTAAAAGTCACAAGCAAAGAGGAGACGTAACTAGGTAAAAAAGTTTAGGTCAACTGTTCTAGAAAAAAGCTATTACGTTATTAGAATAGTGCAGTGTGCTAGAAAAGCCGCGATCATGTAGCCAAATAGCGGGTTTCCACTGGCTTTCTTGTGTTAACCGCCTTATATTAGTGTGTTAGCGTTGGTTTCTTATATTGCTGAAGTGACCATTTTTTTCGAGCCGACTTTGGTTCGGGAAATATGAGAAACAAAAGAAACTATCTTGGGTAGCCCAAGATTATTTTTTTTGTTTTTGATCTACTCCGCGACCCAGTCACTTGGGAGAGGAGGGCTTGCTCTAATAAGTGGTCATGCAATTCATAATGCGACTTTCACGGTGCAAATTGTTTTAGCATAGACGTTTTTTTTACAGTTGTTGATCAATTGAAGTCACATATTTTTTAAATGTAAACATAAATTTTGTTAAATTTTTCTTCCATAGGTTCATATTCTCTTCAGGAGAGCTTTTTCGAACAACAAAGCATGCGACCATCTATTCTGAAATGAGCTCTTTTTTTTACAAGTTACGCAGTGTTTTCTGTATAAAGTTTGCGTCATGCAATGGTTCTTTGTGCCGTAGAAACGCGATCGGACGAGGATAATGCTTGGTGGTGGTCTAATGCAGTCAACAAATCCTGGTAGAAGTATGCGAATGTAGAGGCCCAGGAAGCTTTCACAAATTGGACATCAAATTAAGGGCCGCCGGGCACACATCTCCGCTTTTTTTAAAGCTATAATGGCGTAATAGTTGGTGGCAAACAAACTAAACGCAGCAGAGGGTACCGCTATCACAAGGATGGACCTTCTGCGCAGTTATTCGCATCGTGCGCAAGAACATGGCGGTGGCAGAACGGTGACCCTGTCTCATTACCCCTCTCATCTCAGGGGAAGCGCTCCCGTCGCCCGAAGCCGATTATACTATCCCTTGAAACCACTTCAGCCTTGATGAACAATGCAGCCTGCACGCTCACGTGTCCAGCAGCTGGCAAGCACGAAGGCCGATGTGTGCAGAATTCTTGTCCTCTGACGACCGTTTTGGGGAGAGTCACGCTAATCCGGCTTGACGCGTCCCGTCAATAGCACTCAGTTTATTGTCAACGTTTTACGTTACAATAAGTAGCAGTCAGTGCGCTCCTGAATGTATGAAACCGGCCATGTCGCGTCCGCGCAAACGGTTCCTCGTGTCTGCCTTTATTTCTGCGGGGGTCATTTTTCTGCTTCGCCAAAGGCTGGAACGCGTACTTTGCCACGTCGAGGGTCGTATGGACACATTCCTCTTTCGGATCTACCGAAAGATTTCGAAAAATCAGAAGCCGAACCCGACTTACAAGAGCAGATGGCTCGGCGCCCGACTACTTCCGCGAGCGACGGAGAAAACGAGAATCGAGATGGTCCTTTTATGACGTAGTGGCGCGTCACGCATGGCTAGCCAATGGCGCGCCGCTGCTGCGATAGCTTCTGATTTCTTCGCTTTTTTTCGCGTTTAGGGTTTATTTTGGGTCAAACGGTTGCGACATTTGGACTCAGCAGGCACAAACACGTCAGAACCAACCATTAACTCATTTTTTTCGAAAAGCTCTCCAGCTTCCCTTTACAATTACCGGTGGTATGCGCGATTGGTTTATCCGATAATAGGAGGCCCCCAAAAACAAGGAACCCCGTGACGATGCTTTTTTGACGCTGATTGATGGCCTACGTCGTGTCGCAGTGGTCAGACTTAAAATAAAACGGCGTAAAGGCCCCGTTGTGTCGTGATGCGGTACGTGATGCCCCTGCATCGTTTGATAAAAGCCACGTTGACACGAGACGTTTTACTCATTCTCGCTGATGTTTTCCGTAGGTGACATCGGATACTATGACGACGCCGGTCAATTTTACATCGTGGAAAGAATGAAGGACTGCATTAACTGCATGGGATATCAGGTCTTACCCGCGGACATCGAAGCTCTTCTGCTGAGTCACGCAGACGTGTATGAAGCAGCGGTTGCTGGCGTTCCTCATGACCAGTATAATGAAGTCGCGAAAGCCTTCGTCGTGCTCGAGCCAGCTTCCCAAAACAAGGCCATAAGAGTCACGGAAAATGATCTGCAAGACTTTGTTGCAGGTATAGTGTATACTCATTGTGAGACAAAAAGCTCAAACGAGAGATCGTCAATCCCTCCTTTTGTTTTCTCTCTTCCTTACCGTCAATGGCTGTCGTAAAAAAATCTTGTCGTAGACTATGCTCCACCTCAGCACCTCTCAATGCCGTTGTATTGGTTGGGATTGTCAAAAGACGCTATGCGTTCGTAAATGTAATGTAAAAGCAAAATTTAAAGAAAAAAAAACGATGAACAGTTATGATCACATTTAACGCCTTCAAGGGAGGCGTAACGTTTGTGGGACATTCCGAAGTTCTTGACACGACTTTAGTGTTATTTGGCAACATATCAACAGCACTCCGTCTGGCGTAAGTGTGGAAACCATTACGACAACCAATAAATGTCTCATTCGCAAAGAAATCTCTCAGGTTGCGGCGCGGCAGGGTGCGTGGACATAGTTGTATTACAAAGAAATAGCGCGAAGGTAAAGTACAGGAGTGTGTACTTGACCTTCGCGCTATTTATTTGTAACGGGCACATCGAACTAGCCCTCCTCAATATTTTAGACATAGCTGTACGTTACTAGATTTAGCAGTCCGGTAACTTGGAATGGAAACATACGGCCACACGCCCGTATAAAATCGACGATGAATCTTGTCAAACTTGTTTCTCTCGAGCACACTCCATGCCCATTCATTTCATTAAACAAACAAACAAAAAATTCAAAAGCTTAAAATTATGAGCCCGGAAATGATACCGAGACCCTCGTTGTGAATTGTATTCCGGCCCTTGTTGTGGATAGTATTGGGTATTATTCAAGATCCATTTTGTGGATTGTATTGTTTACTTCCCATGACTGGTGGTTTGATATTTTCGAAGAGCTCAAGTGCATCGATCTTTCGCGAAGCTTGTGGGTTTAGGTAATTGTCTTACAGTCGTATTCGATAAGCCTGAAAGGAATCGGTCGATGCCACAAATAATATGATTCACCCCAGGCACGTATCCAGGGGGGGGGGTTCATGGGGCCCGCCCCCCCCCCCGAAATCTTCCATTTTGCTGGGACCTCCTCTCCCCCTCCACCTCATACAGCATTTTGTCATGAGCGCCCCCCCCCCTCCCCCGAAACAAAATCCTGGCTACGTGCCTGATTCACCCCAAAGTTTACACTAGAAAAAGAAGGCGGCTGGATCGAGTGAGATCAGTAAAAAATGCGTTACTACAATGAACAAGGGGAGGGGATATTGACACGAGGCGGAGCGTCTCCTGCAGATGGTATGCTACGACAAGCTATAGTTTACGTTGTTATTGCTATGACCGAAAAATGCATTCGAAGTAATAACAAAATTGAAGAGCGCCGTCATCGAGTACGAATATTTCTCCCTGTTTGCTTTCAGATCGTGTTCCAGTCTACAAGCGCCTGTACGGAGGAGTAGTGTTCCTTGATTCTCTGCCAAAGACCGGCACGGGGAAGGTTCAGAAGCAAATTCTGAAGGGAACTGCCTAAATACAAAACGTAAATTTGCCACTACACACGGTACTACCTCCTCGCTTCTTCTTTTTGGGTCGTCATGTCCTTGGACAGAACCTTAATGGGAACAACTAATTGGAAAGCGAAATATAAAAAAGAATAAACGGCTGTCATCGTCACGCAGGTTTAAGAGCGGCGTGGTATCTGTTCAGCCGCGCAATGCCCAGTTGTTACGTGATCATACGTGCCTCCATAAACAAGGAGAGCTCCACGTTGTCGCTAATATCGGCAATCCAATTGAATATGTGGTCAGATGTCGTAGTCTTGCAATCATGTGTTGTAGTAAAAGAATTACCCTGCGGACACCCAGACTCATACGCCTCCTGCGCTCAAGCTTTGAACAAACTGTGGCGCCCTTATTTTGGGTAGTATACAAGCTCACCTGGTTCGGCCTCGCACTACTTGTGGCACCTTCGCTAAACTTTTTTCTTTCTGTCAAGTGCTGAAGTGCGGAAAAACACTTTTCGACTTCAGAAATCGGCTAGATTCAATTCCTTGACAATCAAAAGTCCCAGAATCATGACACCACCGCTAGGTTACGCGTCTTTTATCTCTGGGTGGCGACGTCAGAATATCTAGCACTGTCCTTTATGTTTCCCTTCCTAAATACAAACGCGTGAAACGGCGTCTCTTGACTCTGACTCTTAGCGTCTTATCTTTGACCTGTACTTCAACCGCGTTCGAATTCTTGTTGTTTCTTTGTAATTTCCTTGTGTTCGCGTTCCGCACTAGGTCACGCACGTTTTTACAGTGTGGCAGTTTGAGATGCTCAAGTTTGTACTACCAAAAACAAGTCCAAACAGGTCCCTTTTCGCAGCGCCCTCTGGGCAACGCAGAGGCCTATAGATAAAAGATGCCCATGTACTGTCACGCAGAAACTAAATATCTCAGAGCGAGCGGATGTTCTGCCCCCTTCAATCAGACCACGCTGAGAACACGCGGATGATAACAGCAGTTTCTTAGCGTTGATGGGCTCCCCTGTCTGCTTCACATGGACGAGTCCTGACGTCAGCACTAGTACGAAAAAAACCACCAGGATAGTGGTCCTCAGAAAACGCTCACTTGCTTGCTTGGAGCTATTTAGTTTCTGCGTGACTGTACAAAAAGAAGGACATACTCAAGCATAGGGTGACAGCCTCGGTTCCACGTCAATGTTTCGACGTCGCCTTAAACTGTTCTCTCCCCCACCTCTATTACCCTGCTGGCCCACAACACTACAACACCGCAAAGCACTAGAGAAAAGTGGCCTCAAACATTTCTCTTCACACCACTTTATATTACGATTTTCACTTTCCCTCTTTCACATTCACACACACACAAGCATACGCACACACACTCACATGTGCACACTGAAACACTCATTTCACACTGAAAGACTCTCGGTGAAGCAAAGAAGCCAGCGAGTCATTAGCTCGTTACACGGTGCTGGTCACCTCCTCAATAGCGCGTCATGGCGGACCTAAATAGGAGAGGCTCGAGCGCATGCACACCGAGCCGCCTGTACTGTTCTGGGGACGCCACCGCTAGGTCCGTTGGCGCGCAGTCACACATGCTGTCCTCGCCACTTGGATTCACCATGTCCAGCTAGTCCTTCCTCAGAAATGCAAGTGAGCAGCTCTGGTTGCTGGACAATGTCTGCGAGTTCATCGTCAAGATAGTCTACGTCTGGGGCACCCCCGCCGGTTTCAGCTCCGGCCGGCTGGTCCAGGACGTCCACGGACCTGGCCCAGGACATGGTCCCCTGGTAGTGAGCAAGAGACCTGCGGCATGTGCACACGCAGGGCCGGTTCTTTGCACTTCTGCATTGGGCATGACCACCGGATCGGCTTCGTAAGAGCCCTTTTTCGGTTCGCCTGGCGACGGAGAAAGACAGCGCACTATTGTTCCCTGCAGAAGTGTGGATGAGCCCGCTGATGGTTGTTATGGTGGTAGAAACAATGTGAATGTTCGCAGAAGAAAGGCTCAGCCCTGGATGCGGGCAGTAGGAAGAGCGTCGTGGCGCCGGCCAACGTTCAAGCCACCGAGAAGTAGGAGCCTGCTTTGGCGTCCTCTCGGCATTTGCTTATGTAGCTTGTATACTAATGAAACGATATCATAATTATGGGAACTTTGAATATTATAAAGTATCTTATTTATAAAGGCTGGACCGCATGAAATGAGTGTACTGCGATAATGCGAACTAGCGATGGATTTATTCTTGAGGTGTTCACTCCGCGGATGACGTCAGAATAATTACTGTTCACTCCACGCACAAAATAAATTGAGCGGCCGGTCGACGTTCATCAGATGCTCTACAGTGTTCTTCAATGTTCGCCACATATTCGTTTTTTGCAGTCCAGCTTAATTAATCCTCGATTGCTAAAAAAAGGTTGTGAGCACAATCAATCTTGAAGGCATTTTATATGTAGAACGCGAAACCATTCACAAAGAAAGGGCAAACGATCACTTTGTCTGTATCCCACTCCAATGTGGTTCAGTGCTAATTCAAAATGTACCTAGTGCTTTAAATGCTTAATGTGGTAACGTATGCACGATGAGAGTTTACATGCAATGGAAGCAGGGTTGAAAACAAATCATTGGCGACGAAGCTGAATAATAATTAAAAAAAGATGAAAGCCGTTTACAACTTCCTGTAACGCCGAATTAGAGCGCAGCCCTTGAGGAGGAGGAGGGAAGGGTACTGAGGGGAAGGTATGCCCCTCCTCTCTCCTCCTCACGTCCTCATCCTGTCTGCTACTCCTCCCTCCGAGCGGCGTCGCCGTCGCCTTACGAGGGTCACGTGACCTCACGGGGTCACGTGACTCATAGAGGTCACGTGACGATGACGATGGCGATGCGGACGCCGATGACGTCATCAGTGACTCACGATGACGTCATCAGTGTGATGACGATGCGGATGCCGATGACGTCATGACGTACGATGACGTCAGCAGTGGCGATGATGATGCGGATGTTGATGACGTCATGAGTGACGATGACGATGACGTCATCAGTGACGTCACGCGTCCCATAATGCACCGCGCGGTTACGCCGGACAGCCGCTCAAGCCGGAAACGGGCGCCTAAGAGCTGCGCTCTAAAAGGTCTTCTCTCACCGAAACAAAAGTTTGGATTGTGCTCATTGGTCAATAATGATAAAAGGTTAAAAAGTGCAAAAACCAGGAGGACACGTCAAAAACCAAAATGGCATAAACCGGCGGTGACTTTCCAAGTTACTGAAGTGCCATGGTCCGGTGTCCGTCTCAAGAGTCTCAAGTATATTGAATCAAACATCGTGAAACAAGTAGGGATCTACTTCAGAAAAAGGGGGCCAGCCGTGATATTTCGTGAATTTTTGATGGGAAAAATTCAAGCGTGTTAGTAAGTTTTCGTAATCTAGGAGTCTTAGGGAACGCGGGCTGAATTCGCTCCATAAGAAATAAATAAATAAAACATCTAGTTGAACGAAAACGTTTTTGCTTGGAGAATAACCAATAAAACGATCTCTGGTTGAAGAAGGAGAATATGTGTTGTCTAAATCAAATTTATGAATTGATTAAAAGGGCCTTAAGAGGATATCGCAGCTCCAGAGCCCTATGCAATTCTAAAGGCAACATTTTTGTCTTTTTCTTTCAGCAACCACCGAATTGACTGATTTGGGAATGGTTTTATTAGAAAGATAATAAAAAAATGAAAGCCGTTTACAACTCCGTGTAACGCCGAATTAGAGCGCAGCTCTTGAGGAGGAGAGGAAGGCACGGGGGGGGGGTCACGTGACCGGGGGGGGGGTTGTCACGTGACCTCGGGGGGGGGGTCACGTTACCTCGGGGGTCACATGACCAGGGGTGTCACCTGACCAGGGGGTCACGTGACCAGGGGTGTCACGTGACCTTGGGGACTGCGTGACCTGGGGTCAAGTGACCTGGGGGTCATGTGACCTGGGGGGCCACGTGACCGGGGGTCACGTGACCTGCGGAGGTCACCGTGACCTGGGGGGCCACGTGACCTGGGGGGTCACGTGACCTCGGGGAGTCCACGTGACCTGGGGCGGTTATGCCGACGCCGACGGTGACGGCGACGCCGCTCAAGCCGGAAACGGGCGCCAAAGAGCTGCGCTCTAAAACTGAGTAATAATATGGCGCTACAGTTCACGATCTAAGTCTAAAATTTTTACCGGAACTTAAAGGGATACTTTAACGATATTCGAAATATACTCGTCGTGTTCAGCAAATAGGTTGAATATGATCCACAACATCTGTAAATTAGAATTACACGTTTGTATTTTGAGCCTGATGGCTGTATTTATCGTTATAAACGGCTACTCTGGAAAGTGCTAGGAGAGCAGCCAGCGGAGAGCACGGCACATCCGGCGCCATCGTGACGTAGTCTGTCTCGGGATGAGCAAAGCTGCGGCGAGGCTGGCGTCGTCAGGATGCCCTACACTCTTAAAAAAAAGGGTATCGATAGTCCTCTCTAAGGGGAGGAACGGTCTTATAACTTATGTTCCTCTAGAAAGGGAGAAACATTCGTCCCTGAAGCAGGGGAGCAAAAGTTCCTCCGTAGCCTGCATCCATTATGGCGGCCCCGAATCGAGAAAATCGAGCTCAATAAGGCGTAACGAGGACGCTCCGTCTCTTGTACGGGACGAGAGGAGCGGCAACTGAAAGCGCAACACGAGCTTTCCGCGAACTGTGTTTATTGCCGAAGCCAGCTTCCCCCGCAGGTAAAGAAACTTGCGTTTAAAAAGCAGTTACGCAGTCTTCTCGTCGTCAGCACTGTGATGTTAAACGGAGACAACCGATACCCAGTTACTTCGCGCACTTTACGTCCTACCTTTGCAATTCCTCGAGTCAGAATTAATTCGTCAACCGCACATCACAGAGGAATGATAAACCGATCGGCGAAACCAAAGGCCGCTCTCAAGAGGACGAACTCGAAGGCGCTGTTGCACGTTAAACACAAATTATTGCGAAGCGTGAAAGAAGGTTAAATCGCTTGCCACTAGATAGTAGGGCCAAGCGGAGTAATTGCAAGTAGCTAGGCTAGGTGGCGCTAGGTACCGTCCAATTCATGTTCTACAAAAAATATTTTTATTTGCTCACGCAACCATTGTGTTATTGTGACACACATGCAGACACATGAACATAGCATCAGCTGATACATACACGGCACATACAAACTTCGATACATGACACTGACCCGATCACTACTTCGTAGCTCTGCGTTACCGTCTTTTATACTGGTTGTTTTGAATGTACAAAATTTCTCGGTGACTGCCTAAGCAAAAAAAAAAAAATATTCCCAGCATGTTGATTTTTTTCCAGCAATGTCATACCTCTGACAGTATTTTTTACAGATCAGGGGATGAATCTCTTAGTAAAAAGTAAACGCTCGATCATGCCATAAATATTTCAAAGCCAGTAAATCAAGCCGCTCCAATGCGGTTCCAAGCCATGTGCTTGCTTCCCCGCACGGCATATCGTAGCCGGTATTTCTATTGTAATGTTTGTTTTTCTATTTGTGCTTTTCGCGCACGGCTGCAATTGTCGTCTCGAATTAATCTCTCTACAGCGGATATTCACCCAGCTGGAAGTGATGCTTCACGGGTTGAGAAATCGCTTTTCGATCAACTTGAATGCACTCAAAGCCGCTGCAGCTACGCCATGGCGAGCTCGAAAACTTCTAGCACTCATCCCAGCGCGCCACTTGAAGGGCAGTTTCTCCAGGAACCGTAGTATATTTAAACAGCAAAATCAAAGATATTTTTTGGCGGTTTTACTTATCATCCTTCCTTAATGCTAAAATTCCAAACATTAAATATACGTACTTTCGGTCATGTTTTCATACTGTTCAGTCCTTTCCCCAGTGCGCAATCGGTCTCGCACGGAGAAGACAACTGACAGTCAGATTGGCCACTGTACGTTAGGAGCTCTGGTTCAGACCAGCGTTCCAACATGACTATCCGCACGTCGATCGATTGCGCCCAATCCCTCAAGTGGTCTTAAACGTTTTAATGTAAAGCGGAATGTCAATCTGCGACACACCGCCCCTCCGATCACGGCCCGACCAGCGGCATCAATGCCCGACAGTTTACGTCATCTCATCTTGTTGTTACACCCCTGATACGCCAAAAACATGGTCACATCGGCGATAATTCCAGTCCTCTGTTCACAACGCACAACAATGCCCGCGATGTTGCTGCTATGTTTCTGACACGCAGAAATACAGCACCACGTCGACTGCCGGTTTGCACTCGGCATCGGAAAACAGAACCGAACTCACCACAGAAGGCACCCAAGCACCCGGCAGCAAAACCTGCCGGTCTTGGACGCAGTTTCGGCGATATTCAAAACTTCGTCAACGTCGACACGTCCACTGTGGACCGTGCTGTGGACACATCGTTCCCCGCCGTTCGCATAGATCCGCGTGGGTACCACAATCCGGAGAAGGCCATATTAACCCAGTGTACGTAGCGCTGCTGGCACTGCTCCAGAATTTCGATGTTTCTAGCGGCTTCGTTAGCTCGTTTGATAAAATTATGGGTAAAAACGTAAATGCAACCCAAATGTTCTGCACGTTTGGACTGAGAGACGGAATTACAGGCAAGCAAGGTCCGTGGAGGTTTCAGATTCAAAACTATAGTTTTGAAGCTGGCGCCTTCCGCGTTAGGCGCTTGGCGTTGCCCCTACAAGGTGGCGCCAGCGCTCCGTCTCTCGCAGAACATTTTACAGTCCCCGATAACTGCCTCCCGTCACGGGCAATTGCCGGCTAGCTTCTGCCAAGCAAAGCCGTTTTCCATTTTAGTGATGCAGTAGTGCGGCATACCATGATACCGGCGGAGGTACCGGCATTTTCGAAGGGTTTTCTACTTCTTTATGCTTAGTTAGGAACTAATATTGGTTAAATAGTTATTTTGTGCTTTAATATTGCTTGAACTAGCTTTATATTATATCATTATTGTCTGGTCAGACTGACTACCCTTCCCGTTTTTTTTTCTCTCGCATTTTTTTTTGTGACTATGTTTTGTGTTTTTGTGTGGACCAGACTCCCCCCCCCCCCGCTTTACAGCATCGTCTGCTGTAAAGAGGGGGGGGGCCTGGGCCACCGTCACTTTTTGTCCTTGTGTCCCGCTTTCAAACACGTGACAAATACGTATTATTATTATTAGTTTCAAAGTGGGCAAGTCGTCGGGAGTCGACGGAATCAGCGTATCCGATCTCTGCAGGAATTTCAATGCTCTAAAGGACGTACTTCCTTATCTAATAAATGGAATGATCGAAAATTGAGAGATCAACTCACACCTAAAAACCGCCCTGGTTGCACCACTATTTAAAGGCGATCCACCAGGCGAGATGAGTAGTTACAGACCAATCTCTATTTTGTCTAGCATTGTACAAAGTGTGGAGAAACACATCTTCCGCACAATGACTAGCTTTGTGGACAGGTTTGACATCCTGCCATTCCACCAATACGGGTTTATCGCCGGCCGAGGTACGCAGCCTCTTCTGGAGGACTTTTAGGATCATCTTAACGCGTCTTTCGAAAATTACTCAGTACTTTGTGCCCTTTTTCTGGATTTAGCCAACGTTTTTAACACTGTAAGTCATAATATACTCCTCCAAAAGCTTCATTTCATAGGATTTAGAGGTGCTTTCTATACGCTTCTAAAAAGCTTTCTTTCAGACTGCACGCAAATTGTATCGGTCAACGATGTAAGAAGCTCCAAGCTTAATTTGACTGCTGAAGTTCCGCAAGGCTCCATCTTATCTCCATTGTTACTATGTGAACGATATTGGTCGAGTTGTCTCTGGTTGTCGTATACTGCACTACGTGGATGATATTAATTAAACTTGAGGAAGATACACAGAAAGGGGGACTGTCCTGTTCTCGGGTCATCTATGTGCTGAAGAGGCGGTACGTGTGCTGCAGAGGGATGTACACAAGGTCATGGACTGGTTTGATTTAAACATGATCAAAGTTAACGCGTCTAAAACTAAGTCAGTATGCTTTTATAACCCATTAAAGGTGATTAAACTACAAGTACCTATTTTGCTTCATTCTTCAAACTGTGTTGCCTGTTGCTGTGTGCCTGTGGAATATGCCAGTTCAGTTAAATATCTTGGGGTTTTCTTTGACTCTGATTTATCTTGGACAACACACCTGTCTTATATCACTAAACGCCTAAGAGGTATCTCATGCTTGCTCTATAGCACAAAAGTGTTTATGCTATTTTCTGTTAAAAAAGTGATTGTTTATTCCTTAGTGTATAGTGTGCTTAGGTGTGGTATAACACTCTTTGCAAATTGTTCTCGTCTCTGGCGTTCTAGGGTGGATAGTGTCCTCAACGGGGTCTTGAAGAGCTTGGCTCACAACTCTTCTTTTTGCTTTAAATGACAGTTTATTTTAGTGTCTCGAATTGCCTTCGTTTTATCCGCTATTCCAACACATGTAATTCAATGTATATTTTACCACAACTCAGTGGGATCTCGTAGTGGGTGTGTTCTACTAAATCCCACTGAGTTGTGGTAAAATATACATCGGCCAGACGAGGCAGTGCATCAATGACCGAGCACGGGAGCACGCATTATCAGTAAAAAATAAATATGGCTCGCATTTGCCTATACATTACAACACGTGTGGCTGCGTTCCGCGATTTCAGCAGATAAGGATTCTGGGTAGAAGCCGAAAGACGATCGCTCGAAAGCTATTAAAAAGCATTCTTTATAAAAAAAAAAAGAAAGTGGGACGGCATGTGTCAGCAACATTTTTATTGTACTTCATAGTAATGAGTTTCAGTTTTTGAATGATCGTGCACAACATTAGTCGAATTTTATGTGGTGCTGCTTTGCCTGTCGTGTGTATATATATGCTTGCTTTTCTGAGTAAAACTAGGAGATTCCGCCGCGGAGCGCCGGTGGCAGCGGTCGTGATAAGTTGTGCTCGGCGTAACGGACGACTGTTTTGGTTTCAAAGGCGGTGGGGGCGGTGGCGAAAGGGCGGATCCGTGAGCGGGTGGCCGTGTCGGTGGTGCTGCGTTGGGCTCTCACAAAACGGTCACGACGCGAAGAGTCGAGGGCGAGCTATAACGCCCTCGTGGGGGGCGGCGGGCAGAAATCACGAGCAGGGGGGTCTACGGAGGTAATGGCGGCGGAGGGTGCATCGGCCATCCCGGCCATCCGGGCCAACTGGCACTTCAGTGGAAGCTACAGCAACCTGTCTGAGGACGAGGCTGGCAACGAGGACGCAAGCATGGGACACACGAAAGACAACGATGACGACTTCGAGACGGTCGACAGAAGGAAGGAAAAGACAAAGCGCAGCTCACAGCACAGCAGGCACGTATCCAGGGGGAGGCCCATGGGGCCCGCCCCCCCCCCCCCGATATCTTCCACTTTGCTGGGACCTCCTCTCCCCCCTTCCCCTCATACAGCATTTTGTCATGGGCAAGCCCCCCCCCCCCCCCCCCGAAACAAAATCCTGGCTACGTGCCTGCAG
>JAZHYW010009733.1:0-85000 GCA_037355805.1 Ixodes ricinus
TGTTAGCCAATGTGAGTGGTAGACTGGCATTCTTGGTATTGCTAATAGCAGTCAGTATAGAAGTTCAAAATAGTTCACAAATGGCAGTCAGTATAGATGCTTGAAATAATTCACAAAATGGCAAATATATGAAACACAGAGATGACTTCTATAACTACACAATACCATCCTTCGCGACAAAGCACTACCTAAACACACAGATAAGTCAATGCACACTCAAAAAGTAAAAAAGAAACCGGCGCCGTGCTATACCGTGCATATATGGGCACACAAAGATGCACTGAGTGCATACAACAGGTGCCCAAATTTAGATCTACAGATACGTACACGGATATACGAATATACAGTACTTATAGCATAGACACCGATAAAAACACAAACAAATGCCTATGTGGATTCAGCACCAACTGAAGAAAAGGCCCAAAAAGTCTCGAAATGTTATTCGCAAAAACAAATGCATAGTATTGGTTCTAGCACATATTCTTTCAGGTGCTTTTTGTAAAGATGGTAGTGAATCGAGTTGATCAAAAACGTCTGGTGCACTTGTTGAAGATGTCAGGCACGTAAAATGAACGTATACTCTTTCCGTAGCTGGTGTATATTCCTTGAGGAATTCAGGTGCCGCTCACTCATTTCTTATAGAGCGCTGGGAATAAAGTGAGGTGTTTTTAAACGGGCTATTCCAATAATGCTTTAGGATAACACATCGTTGAAAAAGAGGCAGAAAAACGCGGTAGCTGCACTGATGCGAATAACATGTCACCATCCTGTATTAGTTTGGGATCATAGGCAACGTTTTTGGCGATGCTCTTAAGAATGATCATCTATTTTTGTCCTCCAAAGAGCTGAGCAGTTGGTGAAGACTGTAATCCCGTTTCGCAGGGCTCCATACGCGAGAGCATTAACGACCATTTTTCTGGACGGAGATACTGGGAGCGAAGGCTTTGATGAGATATATTAAACATGTGATACATTTCGTAGTCTTTTAGCCAAATAATCCAAGTGTGTATTCCATGTTAAATCGCTATCGCAAAATAAATGCCCAAGCATTTTACTGTATTTACGTATGGTATAGGTGTACAGCTGCAAGATACATAATAATAATAATAATAATAATAATAACAATAATAATAATAATAATAATAATAATAATAATAATAATAATAAATTTATTACGGCGTGGAGCACAAGCAATGTTTACGTGACGGGCGCATCAAAGCCAAAACAAGGCTTGTGGGATGCTACCCTAAAATTAACACTTTGAACTTTGCTACCCGGTATACAAAAAGGAAATAAGACAGATTGACATACACACGTCCTTAGAATGTCCCAAGGTCAGAGTCAGCAATTGGGTGCATGCAACACACAGAATCACACCTCCAAATACGGATGCAAGTACATAGATAAGGTTTAAAAGAACTTAATATAAAAATAACGATAATCACAAAGACCAAAGTGTCGCGCCTGATGAGGAAAAGAAAAAGAAAAAAATAGTCAGGCGAAAAACGAAATTGCAGTACACGGCGTCCAACGAGCGATTGTCCAGGACGTCAAGGCTACACAAGTGCAACCCACACTGGGAAACACTAAACAAAGTAAAGCAGAGATCATCAAAAACTCATACTTCTAAGTGATTTCTTAAGTTTACGGAGCGAGGTAAGGCCTAGAAGCTCGGGCGGCAGCTGTGAGAAAAGCTTTGGAACGTAATATGCTCGCGTACTTTCACCGTATCGTGTATGCGCAAGAGGTATTTGGAAAGGCTGCACGTGTCGGAGGGCACGAGACGATGAGCTTAAAGTTTTGAATTCAGAGCTCCAGAAATGTCGCAAAATAACTGTATGAACATAGAGGGTGTGAAAGTCAGGCAGTTGAAGAATGTCGAAAAGGGTGGTGTCCTCAGGTACTTGCATGTTATAGGAGACACTCCTTAGGATTGCTTTAAGGATGCTGTCAATTCTAGCTCTCCAGAAAGCGGAACAATTACCAAAAACTGTTATGCCATACCGAAGGATACTGTACCCAAGAGTATGAGCAATAACCTTACGAACAGAAAGAGGCATGAGACATTTGGATCGATATAAGATGCAGCTGGCGCTTCTTAATTTTTTGCAAATATATGCTAAATGGGCATGCCATTTTAGGCCACTATCGAAAAATATACCAAGGTACTTAACACTACTAGCGTACTCTAAGGGGACACAGGCGCACTGATTACAAGCAGATGAGTGTAAAATAAAAGGAATGCTGAGATTGATTGTTTTATGTGGATTGTAGAAACACATTAGTTTTGTTTTCTTTACATTGATAGCGATTAGGTTTTTCTCAAACCAGTCCATGACTGCAGTCGCATGGTGCTGTAACTGGCGAATCGAGTCTACGTAATTAATATGTTGCGACATGATCACAGTGTCGTCTGCATACTGATAGATCTTGCATCCTGGTACATAGTTGGCGATGTCATTGACAAAGATGTTAAACAAAAGGGGTGACAAAATTGAACCTTGTGGTACTCCTGCTTTTAGTTTGGTTCGTGAGCTTTGAAAACCTCCAGCAGATACCAGCTGGGAGCGATTGTCAAGATAGCTCTCAAAAAAAGAAAAAAAGTGCCACGGAAGCCTATGCTGTGAAGTTTACGTAAAAGTAACGAGTGACTAACGGTGTCGAACGCTTTAGATACGTCCAAGAATAGTGTTGACGTGACAAGGTTATTATCAAAACCGGAGTAGAGATAATCAGAAAAATCTTCCAGAAGGGGCTGTGTGCCCTTCCCATGCACGAATCCAAACTGAGTAGGTGACAATATATTAAATTTATCTAAAAAAGACGTCATTACCTGAAACACATGCTTTTCGAGTATCTGCACGATTATCGGCAGAATAGAAATCGGTCGATAATTCTCGATGTTATTTTTGGCACCACCTTTGTATAGAGGACGCACTATTGATGTTTTAAGGTCGTCGGGAATCGATTTAGTCTCAATAAAGCCGTTTAACATAAAAAGAAGGACCGCTTTGAGACTGGCATAGTTTCTGCGAAGATCGGAGAGACGAATGTTGTCAATTCCAGGCGACTTGCTTGGCTTAAAGCTAAACAAGATCGAGTGCAGATCCGTCTCTTGGAGTGGGAAAAGCAACGCAGAGGAGCTGACAGTATTACCAATAGGAGTTGGTGGATCTCTCGCCTGTCCAGAAAAAGTAGCAAAGAAAGCGTTGAAATTTTCTACAACATGACATAAATTACCGCCAAAATTTTGCTTCATCGTATCGTCGATAGAGTGGCGTGTGCTGGTTCCACGAAACTCATTAATTAGGGACCAAGTTTTTCGTGCATCTGAACGAAATTCTGCGAATTTTTTCTGGTAGTAGTTTCGTTTGGCAGATCTAATCATTGCGTTGACTTTGTTACGAAGGAATTTAAAGTCTGACTTTAATTGCACATTGTTAGGTGAACGACGGCATCTAGCCCATAAAGCATTTTTATCGTTAATTGCTGTCAAAATATTTGTATTTAACCATAAGAGGTCAGGGTTACGTTTTTTTATGTACACCTCTTTCCGACAGGTATTATAAAATTTATCAAACAAAAGAACGAAGTTTTTATATACGTCACTGTGGTGGACGGACTCCAGAAATCCGATCCAGTCATATGACGAGACTAGCTTATCAAAGGCACGATTGTCTATGCTTGTTATTTTAATACGACCCGGTAATTTGCGCGATGCCAAGTTACCAAAAGAACAATGACAGGCCACAAAGTAGTGATCAGCAAGTTTTTCTGTAATAATTGCCGATTTAACGATCGACGCAGATGTTCTGATGTTGATATGGTCAATGCAGGAGCAAACTAGTCTGTCTAATAGAAACTCTTCACGAGTTGGAGCATTAATAGTGCACTCTATCCCATTCGATGACAAGATGGTTAAGTATTTGCACACCGTAGATTTGGTCGTGCTTAAGATATCAATATTAAAATCTCCTACAACGCATAACTGGTCATGCATGGTGAGACTACTTATGTAAGTTTCAAGTTCTTCCAGAAAAGATCCAACGTTCGTGGAAGGCGGTCTGTAGACTGCCAAAAAACATACCGAGGTTGCCGCGTTTCCTAGAGAAAGGGCGACACACTCTGCGTGATTGAAGTACAAAGAAATATTAGTAATGGACCACTTCTCATTCACGAAAACCGCGATGCCACCTCCATGACCGGAACACCGCGTGTAGAATTTACCTATATATCCTGGTAAAGAAAATTGATCTGTAGCAACAGAGGAAATGCTTATTTCTGTTAAAACAAAGACATCAATCAGCG
Source organism: Ixodes ricinus (assembly GCA_037355805.1). NCBI lineage: Eukaryota > Metazoa > Arthropoda > Arachnida > Ixodida > Ixodidae > Ixodes > Ixodes ricinus. The sequence goes on from JAZHYW010009733.1 coordinate 4,309, forward strand.
AACTAATATCCCTTGAAATTATCTCGAATTCATTCCAATGCTTTCGTATGCTCCTTATATTAACATGTAAAACAGAAAAAGAGTGGTCATGACAGACACCAAGAAACTTTCTCAAAGACGGAAAATCTGAAACCTGAGCGAAGTTTGTCATGCAACTAGATAATCTTTTCAAGGTCTAACTTATGGTTGATCCTCACAGGGAGAGAACCCTCCATCTTTCTGGCGTATATCTTAGCCCTTGTCACCCACACGAATTTATAACCTCGCTCCTTGCCTCTCTGTCTAGCCTGCCAAAACAGCTCCTTGTTCGCACGAGTCAGGTTGTCGTTTAAGTACAATTTGGGGAAAGGACCAACCTGACTGAGTGAGGGAAGCTTTCTCCGCGCTTCCATCCACGATTCCTTCATGCTGACCGAAGCAAATCGGATTAGAATCGGCGGGGCCTTTTCATGTTTGGCGGGCAAGCGATGTATAGCGAGGATATCGGTTTTGTGGAAGTGAGAGATGTTCAGCTTTTCCGCGAGAGACTCAATGAAGGATAATAGGTCTTCTTTAGGTGAGACAGGAAGTCCATGCACTTCGAGGTTGGAGAGACGACTGTGCTGTTCGTTGTCGTTGAGCGCGCCCCGGATCTCCTGGATTTCGGCTGCTTGTATCTGCACAGTTGACTTTAGTTGCGACAGTTCGTCCTGGAGACCTTTGCCAGTTTGCTCGTTGGCTGTTGCCAGCTTGAGAAGACGGTCATATTCAGCGGAGAAGAAGTCCATGGACTGTTGAATTTCGTTGACTGTCTTCCTCAGGCTCTCAACCAGTGGCTTTACCAATAAGAGTTCGTTGAGCTGCGCCGACAGAGACAGGAGGGAATCTACACTTCCTTTCAGGGTGAGCAGCCCATCCAGCTTCTCAGTCATGGCAGCCAGCTGAGCAGATAGATTCTCCACACCCTGCGAGGCTTCGATCCCATCAGAGGGTCCCGCTTGACTCTCTTTCCCACGGCATGTCCGGCATCTCCACTTGTCACGTTTAGACTGACCCATGGTGGTGAACGTCTTGTCGGCGATACCGGAACAAGTCTGGCCCAAATGGTAAACACCTTTGCAGTCTGCGCACGACATGTGCCTTCCATCGGTCTCCACTGACTTGGTACACGCCACACACTCGATGGTTGGAGTCATAGTTGAATCGACGCGCAGAAAAGGTGGAGAAATACGTGCACTGCCGTTAGGCGCGAGAAAAGCGCAGCGAAGTAATGACCTAAGCCAATGAGGCAGGTGGCAAGTCAGGATGGCTGCAGGTCTCTGCACACTGACGGCACGACGGGGCGCTGAGAGCAGAATAAGGGAAGCTGGGTACCCAATACAGTAAACCTGCCGGCGAATCTAACGGGCCGAGTCAGACCGCAGCTGGGAAGGGTTGGAGAAGGCATGAGACGCCACGATACCTGGTCATAGATGGTCGCGCAGGCATTTCCTGGAGCGTCAGACTGGCTAGGCCTCACGGTGACAGAAAGCCGGAGCCAGCTCTTTTGAAGATATCTCGTCGAAGATGATCATGACAAGGTCAGCACAACTCCAGGCATCAAGTCTTCGTCCGCAGAAGTATGCCAGATCACGTTTTTCTGGCTTTCGAGGGAAATCCTCGGACGGTGAGAACGATCACCGGGTCATGCAGACAATAATAATAATAATAATAATAATAATAATAATAATAATAATAATAATAATAATAATAATAATAATAATAATAATAATAATAATAATAATAATAATAATAATAATAATAATAATAATAATAATAATAATAATAATAATGGTTATTTACGCGTGTAGTTCACGTGATAGTGAGGCGGGTCTGTCAAAGCCAGACAATAGGCTTGTTGCACAAGACCCTACAATTTGTGATAAAAAAGCGTCCCCACACACGTAAACTTCCAAGCTCAACATACATCACAATATAAACGATGATGGTCATACAAACACATGCACATACACAGCACAGTCAAAAAGTTGCACTTTTACATCAGAGCACTTGCTTCAGTTTTTTTAGTGAGTCCACAGTGAAATCGTCCGGTAGGCTATTAAATATATAGGGAACATAAAAATTTCGAATCCTTTTTCCGTATTTTGTCACAACAAAAGGCATTTCATAGCGCTCGGTGTGTAGAAGCGATCTAGATACGACATGGGGTACTTTGAAATTATCACACCAGAAATGTTTCAATACAACGGTCTGAACCAATAAAGAGTGGAACAATGGCAAGCCCAAGACTGCTATATCTCTTCTTCAGTTTGCGATATGGAACCATAAACAATGCTTTTAAATATTCCTTTTAAGACTGAGTCAATTTTTTGACCCCATCGTCCTGGACTGTGACCAAAAATAGTTATTCCATAACGCAAAACACTGTATGCCAAGGCGTGAGCTCTTGTCTTTTTCGTTGAATAAGGTATTAAAGATCTGGTATTATACAGTAAACAAGATACATTTCTAAGTCGTTTACAAAGTTTTGACAGATGGGAATTCCACGACAAATCACTTTCAAATTGAATTCCTAAATATTTAACGTGATCTACATAAGATACAGGACAACAGTTACAAGATATACAAAGAGAGGTATGCATATATATAGGATGATTGGGCGTTAATTTCTTAAGGGGATTACGAAAGCAGACAAGCTGAGTTTTAGATGCATTTATCGTAAGACAATTTGTCTTATACCAGTCATGAAGTTGACAAGTGTCCTCTTGGAGTAAAGCGATTGCTACAGGATAATCAAGATGTTTTGAAATCAACGCTGTGTCATCCGAATATTGGAACAATTTACATGTTGAAACTTTGAAATCAGTCGGATAATTAACTAAGCTTCTTAAAATAACGTTTAATTACTAAAAATAATCATATGGTTTCACGTGGGAACATGCTGAGCATAATCAAAAACCACTATATCAGTCAATTTAGAACGACTTGACGCTCATGGGAAACCTGGGCACACCAAGTTACCACTCGTGCAGCAAGCCCAAAGCTAGCAGTGGCAAAACGCGGATGATTAGATCATCATCGCGTTCCAGCACTGCTAGCTTTGCGCCTGCTACACGAGGGGTAACTTTGGTGCGCCCCCGAGTTTCCCACGAGCTTCAAGTCGTTCTAAAATTGACTGATATAGTGGTTTTTGATTATGCTTAGCCTGTTCCTAATCAAAACCATCTGATAATTTTCACTAATTAAAAAGTTAATTATAGTAGTTTTGTTAATTATCCAACTTAACGCAAAAATTGACTACCCATATAATGTCCCCTTGGCTGTATAACTCACCTGGCCAAACTGTATTAATACACCTCTTACGGATTTTTTTTTGTAATCAATCTGTTCGAATTAAAATGGAACACCTACTTAGCCCCAAGATGTCATTATATATATATATATATATATAAATGGGTGGTTTCATTTGAAATCGAACACGCTTGTCGGGGTGGGTCTTTCGATTTTTTTTGAAAAAATATATGTAATTGCCCCATTTCTGGAAAGAACAAAACCGCTTTTCAAAATTTTTTAAAAAATATTTCGCTTCACGAAAAATTATTGAGTGGAGCAGGGTGAAAATCGGTTTTTTACTCCGTGATTTTTCTACCCAGTTCTGTACGCTGGTATAAATACGGGAAGCATACAAAACTCACAGTAATTTTTTGTGCTCTTGTATGTTATTTCGACTATTTTTTAGTTGAAAGGAAAATAATTTAGTATTTTTGTTTATTGAGATAAAAAATGCCAAACATTGTCTCTTTGACAATCCGGTGACATCTTCAGAGCCTTGTAACTCATGAGTTATTATATTTGTCGCTTACCAAATACTATGCGGGTGTAGCCCTATACATGGGCTATCGACGGGCATAAGTTTAGTTTATTTTATTTTCACTGAAATTTTTATATAAAATTTGAAATTTCGTCGAAAATGAAATTTACCGATATTTTGAACCCACTTTATTAAAAAAGGCCATTTTTTATTTCGTTCAATTTTTTTATTATTGCTGCCGATCATATGAACTTTCAATTGGCTTGATGCGATTTCCCCCTTTTTTTGTTGTATCTTCTCTAGAAGTGATCAAAATCACTGCCACGTGACAATGCGGTGACAACTTCAGAGCCTTGTAACTCATGAGTTATTTTATTTGTCGCTTACCAAATACTATGCGGGTGTAGCCCTATACATGGAATATCGACGGGCATATGTTTAGTTTATTTTATTTTCACAGAATTTTTTATATAAAATATGAAATATCGTCGAAAATGAAATTAACCGATATTTTGAACCCACTTAATCGAAAAAGGCCATTTTTTATTTCTTTCAATTTTTTTTATTATTGCTGCCGATAATATGAACTTTCAATTGGTTTGATGGGATTTCCCCTTTTTTGTTGTATGTTCTCTAGAAATGATCGAAATCGCTCCCGCTTTCTCATAACGGCCAAACGCAGTTTCCGCAGGTCGGCTTCGCTGCAAAGACTAAACTGCTTATGTGTGTTCAAATGCAGCGGGTAAATTCATTTTGATGGAGAACACTCGTGCTTGGCTGCATATTGTATTTTCTAAATTTTTAATAATGGCAACTGACATTCTTTAGTCTGATAGTTAGCGGTGCAGCGGATGTTCCATTATCCGATGTCTAAAGCCAGGGCACAAAGGGCGGAGAAAGCGGAACGAGCCCTTCATGTAGCCAGACCGGGGTCATATATCTGTTTGTGCTATACACAGCTTGTAAGGCACGTACAGCACGCCCGGCCCTTCGCGCTATAGACCCATCTCCGTTACACCCAGGAAGCATCCGGCACGGGCGCCAATCCATGATGTGTCTTGTCGCGTGCGTTCAAATAACCATGTAATTGCCTGTTCTTTATTGTCAGCGTGTATATCAAAAATATGTAATATCACATGCCCCTCTTTTACAAGGAAAAGCAGTTTGCAGAACAAAAGTGAGGAAAACGGACAGAGTTTACATGAACCGAAGACAATGTTTTACAGAACACAAACACCAGTTGGCGATAAATAGACACTTTTATTAATTAACGCTAGTATATTTAGGATGCACGTGTAAAACAATATTTTGTTGTGCTTTAAATAGTCCACTTCACGAGCAACGCAATATTGGAACTTTTTGACAACGGCATCGGCTTGCCTCTGCTTAGACGATCGAGCGCGGGAGGCGAGCTGAACTTTGTACCGCAGCGGTCGGATGCAGCCGAGAAGTTCAACAGCGTGGTAAGTCGAGACGGACAGAACGAAAACTGGAGCCAAAGCGAGCGAGCGGTGAACCCGAGACGGTGGCCCTTCTGTTTGAACGAGTGTGTGCAGTTAAAAATAAAAGTGTTTGGTTTTGTTCAAGACTGATCGATATCTCTGATGCCAAGAAGCAACGATTCCCACATGCACTGAAGGCAGCGAAAGCAGTCACTTAATGTCTCTGTAGACTTTTAGTTTCTCCACTTTGTCGCACCAAGCTTAATGCAAAGATTGTACAGCCTTCTGGAATATAGAAAAGCGATTTGACGATTTTATTTTAATTGGCTACGGTAGATTTGCTTTGGCTAGGCACACATTGCTTTGGTTTGGGAATAAATAAAGGTAATGGAACATCCGCTGTACCGCTAACGATCGGACTAAGGAATTTCAGTTGCCATCATTAAAAATTAAGAAATAAACAATATGTAGCCAAGCACGAGTGTACTCAATCAAAATGAATTTACCCGCTGCATTTGAACACACAAATAAGCAGTATAGTCTTTGCAGCGAAGCCGACCTGCGGAAACTGCGTTTGGCCGTTCTGAGAAAGCGGGAGCGATTTCGATCACTTCTAGAGAAGATACAACAAAAAAGGGGAAAATCCCATCGAGCCAATTGAAAGTCAGATGATCGGCAGCAATAATAAAAAAAAATTGAAAGAAATAAAAATGGCCTTTTTCAATAAAGTGGGTTCAAAATATCGGTTAATTTCATTTTCGACGATTTTTCACATTTTATATAAAAAAAGTTGTGAAAATAAAATAAACTAAACTTATGCCCGTCGATATTCCATGTATAGGGCTACACCCGCATAGTATTTGGTAAGCGACAAATAAAATAACTCATGAGTTACAAGGCTCTGAAGTTGTCACCGCATTGTCACGTGGGAGTGATTTTGATCACTTCTAGAGAAGATACAACAAAAAAGGGGGAAATCGCATCAAGCCAATTGAAAGTTAATATGATCGGCAGCAATAATAAAAAAATTGAACGAAATAAAAAATGGCCTTTTTTAATAAAGTGGGTTCAAAATATCGGTAAATTTCATTTTCGACGATATTTCAAATTTTATATAAAAATTTCAGTGAAAATAAAATAAACTAAACTTATGCCCGTCGATAGCCCATGAATAGGGCTACACCCGCATAGTATTTGGTAAGCGACAAATATAATGACTCATGAGTTACAAGGCTCTGAAGATGTCACCGGATTGTCAAAGAGACGATGTTTGGCATTTTTTATCTCAATAAACAAAAATACAAAATTATTTTCCTTTCAACTAAAAAATAGTCGAAGTAACATACAAGAGCACAAAAAATTACTGTGAGTTTTGTATGCTTCCCGTATTTATACCAGCGTACAGAACTGGGTAGAAAAATCACGGAGTAAAAAACCGATTTTCACCCTGCTCCACTCAATAATTTTTCGTGAAGCGAAATATTTTTTTAAAAAATTTTGAAAAGCGGTTTTGTTCTTCCCAGAAATGGGGCAATTACATATATTTTTTCAAAAAAAAATCGAAGGACCCACCCCGACAAGCGTGTTCGATTTCAAATGAAACCACCCATATATATATATGTATATATATATATATATATATATACCGGGTGTTTCATTTTAATTCGAACTGATTTACTACAAAAAATCCGTAAAAGATGTATATATCTCTCTATATATATGTTAAAATAACTATTTATTATAAAATATAATGTATACAAGGAGGAGCAGTGTGGAGGGTACGCAGAATGAGGGAGGGAGGGTGAGGACCCTCCCCTCCTCCTCCTCCTCCTCTAGACCTCTCCTCTTTGTCCCATAATGCGCAGTGTTGCATTATGGGACGTCACAGACCCACATGCCAAATCGGCTTCTTCGCTAAATTGAGCGGGGTTACAACGCGCGCGCGGTTACGCCGATGGCGACGCCGAAACCGACGGCGACGGCGACGGCAACGCCACCGAAACACGGGAACGAGCGCTTAAGGGCTGCGCTCTGAAATCCAGATAAAGAATATTGTCAAATCTATAGTCATTGCCAGTTTAAGAAACGTAGGCCGCGGTTTATTCTGTTCGAGCATCTCGCATCGGGATTCCTACGCCGGCATTCTTATCAGCTCGTGCCACAACCTCTTCGAACAACATGCGCTGCGAAAGTAAAAGAAGAACAAAGGGAGAAGGAAACAACACGAAGCGCTACTTTTGACTGAATGTTTACTGAAAGAAACAAGACTATTTACAAACCCCTTCAGGTTGCCAGCGTAGAAATTAAAATTCCCTATCGGACTGGTGAACTGAAGGCACACTATAATATACATCTGCTGCACCCCATAATCTAATCTTGAGTGATTTAAACGTAACCTTTAATGCTCCGATTACTTCAGCGTCCTCCTGTCGGTGTCTTTGTTTGAAGATTTCTTGTAAGGAAAGTTGTAAAAAAGGCATCAAAATGGGGAGGGGAAAATATTAAGGGTTACAAGTAATTTTAGTATTTCCGAAAGCAATTAAATTACTCTTGCGATTAATTCCTAATAAACGTAATCAAATGATTACAAATTCACTTTAAAAGGTAATCGATGAAAGTAATTCGATTACCTGTGACAAGTACGGTACTAGTCTGACTCAGCCGGATTGTGGCGCCGACTGAACTCGGGGCTTTGTCTGAAACGGAGTTATAGTTTGGATATTTTCACTCGGGGTTGGCCAAGCAAATGCTCGTTTGCTCAGTAGGACATAAACCAGATGCAGGTCAACATTAAAGTGCCAAGATTCAAATATCGCATTCTTCTCTTTCTTTCTTCTTTTTCTTTTCAGATGGGGCTAAAACGCCAGAGCAAGCCGGAAGAGCGCCGCAAGCAGAAAACCCCGCGGGAGGAAATGATACCCCTCAAAACGACGAGCTAGCCGAAGGCAGAGAACCATCGGCAACAAACCTGAAGTCGGACAAAGTTAACGCATCACAGCGCTTTGAACGGATCCCATCCGAAGAGCCAGGCGATGACTATGGTGACCCAGACGAAGGAGCAGATATGACAGATTCAACAGAACTAGTTCCTACGGAATCACCAGACAGCTGGACAGAGGGAACCAACGGAACAATGGGCGAAAACACGGATAGTTCCGAAGAAACAGACGACGCAGACGAAGATTCCTCGGGCAGCTACGATAACGACGAAGCCGGAGAAGAAGAGGAAACATTCTGGTTCGATGGCTTAGCCAAGAAAAGACCAGACGCCGACAGGAAGGAAGCCCTTCATTCGGGTTTAAATGACAGTTAGTCAGGGCAAGGACGCTGAAAGAACGAAGAAACCCCATACGCTAATGCTATGGAATGTGGAGGCTTCAAGGGAAGGATTAAAGATTGTATTTCCCTTCACTAGCTTCTTGTGAGCTCAGCTTATTTCAGAGGCTTTTATCACACTTCCAGAACGAGTAAGAAAATTAGACGTTTACAATTCCCTGTAATGCCGAATTAGAGCGCAGCTTTTGAGAAGGAGGAGGGTAGGGTGTACCCCTCCTCCTCCTCTTCACCTGCTGCCCTCTCATTTAGCAGAAAATATTCAGTAAATTTCCCGATAATTGAGCGAAAATATCTCCGCTAAATTTAGCGAGGAAATATTGCTGCTAAATTTATCGTGAAATTGAGCGAAAAGTTTCCTGCAAAATTTAGCGGGAAATTTAGCGAAAATAACCCTGCTAAATTTGGCGGGGAAATTTTCCCACTAAATTTAGCGGAAAAATTTAACGGAAAAAAGTCTTCCACTAAATATTGCTGGGAATTTTCGTGTATATATTTACCGACAATTTAAGAAGCACAGGCCATGACCTATTATCACGATATTTCTTGCTTCGTAGTTCGTCCCTCGCCGTCCTTATCGGCTGATACTGCAATCGCATTGCCTGTGGACCGATCATAAGATGCAGAGGACATGATACGTCCCGATTTTTTTAGCTGTTAGTGATTCCGCAAAAAATTCGTGGGGAACTGGTAATATTAAGTTAACAAAGCTCTTAGCTGTGAAACAAGGCATTTATATACAAAATGTCCCTGCGAAAAAAACTTCTATGGCAAAAATTAACTATGCATTGCTGAACGTTCACCCTCCCCCGATTCTCAGCCCTTTTTTAAGTAAAAAAGACAACAACACTAATTGTTTCTTGGGGACACGCTATAATGTTTTTGTTTATGCTTAAACTACAGAAAAAGACGTCAAAAACAAATAAAAAACGACTGCGAGTTAGTCGTACACGCGTTTCACGCCTCGTGCGTTAGTTGCGAATTGTATACATTACGTGTGAAAAGACAGATTATTTTATTGGCACAGCCAGCTTAACGAATGCAGGGCGTGGTGAGCAACGGGCATTTTAATAAATGATTCGCAGCCAATAGGGAACGCGGCATCAACCGAGAAGAACGTCGAAAAATGAACCGCGAAGCAAGAAGCGTGATTATAGAAGGTCACGCCGTATGTTTCTTTAGCTGTCCAGGACTATAATCGACATATTGTTTTCACCGTCAGCCGTATACAAATTCAATGCCACTGAGGAGGGAAGTTAATCTCCCAGAAAACTGTTCTATATTCTCGGAAAGGAAAAACAAAAAAACTTGATGCCAAAATACAAAATCATGATAAAAAAACAACAAACGTGAGGTAAGGGCGTTTAAAGACGCACGAGGCGGAATAAAAATTGGAGGGACTCGTCCCTAATTCCGTCATATGACACGTTTTAAAATATAAATTAAGTTGTTTAACGAGCGCCGATACAAAGAACAATAGACTTCAAATTATCTATACCGAAAGCTCGGAGAAGCAATTGCTCGCGCGTGTTCCAAGGAGCGTCATTTAAAAGAAAAGCGACGCCATCTACAGATTATATGCGAGTAACCGTTAAACACTAAAACACTCCGCCGTTGTGTTCTATTGTTATATATCCAAGTCACAATCTCGAGAAAAAGCGAAGCTCTTGGGACTCGAGGGTCGCATCAGACCCCTTGACTCAACTTCAAGTGCAAGTAAGTGTAAAATATTCCTGATGTAACTTTAGTTTTAACGTGTATTACTTTTACTTTCTTTCTTTCTTTATTCTTTCTTTTCCCGATTGACCGGGAGGTGGGCAGAGACTAAAGGCGTGATGCCTGACGAGGTCTCTGTCCCCTTTACAGTTCTAACACAGCAGTGTATGGTACATAGATTTTTGAACACAAAAAATAGAGAAAAGAAGCTATAAAATCATATACAACTCAGAAACAAAAAAACAGGATCAATCAATTATCCCACAATAGTTTTGTCAGCGAACAATGATAAAAAAAAATTGTTCAGAAACATGTTTTAACAATTCAAAAGCGAATTATGGACATGATTTGATAAGTACACAGTACACACATATCAGAACACAATGTCACTGCCCACCAGAAGTGTCTTTAGTCTTTTTTGAATTGGAGTATATTGCAGTTAAAATCTATTAGATCTTCCGTATTATTCAAGATTTTGGCGACTTGGAAGCTTGTCGTTTGTTTTCCGTAATTGGTACGTATTTTTGGAGGTCGTCTGATTCTATGTCTAAGTGTGTGATACGTTGTGTTTTCTGGCGGAATTGCGAAGAGGGTTTTTGTGTGTATTATCTGTAACAATTTAAAATAATAAATTTGATTCACTTTAAGTAGGCCATATTTGCTGAATAGCGGTTCAGTTGGGAGGTCTTGAGGCTTACCTTTATAATTTTCAAATAGTCGTAGAATTCTTTTTTGTAAGATGATCAACCTATTATAATTGGTTGCCGATGTCGTGCCCCAGACTAAAATGCAATAACACAGTTTGGAGTAAAATAAAGCGTAATATATATTCTTTTTTAGCCACAAAGGTATGAGATCTCTTATTTTATAAATACATCCGACGGCTCGGGATAGCTCAGAGCTCAGCTTATTTATGTGCGTGTTCCAACTTAACTCCCGATTGAACCATACACCAAGAAATTTTTGTTCTGTAACCTCCTCTATAATTTTATTTTCGAAATATATTGTCACCTTAGTGTTGTCGCACCTATTAATGGGAGTGAAAATTATATATATATTTTTTTTTACGTTTAGTTGTAATTTATTATTTTGAAGCCACACTGATAGATTGTCCAGATAATTATTTGTCATAGATTCTAAGGCCGCTTTAGAGGTTGAAGCAAAAAACGCGTTAGTGTCGTCTGCGTACATGACAAGCTCAGGGGATCCCAAAATATTTGTGATATCATTCACATAAAGAAGAAATAAGAGGGGGCCCAAAATAGACCCTTGCGGAACACCGTACTTTATTTTGAGTGTATTAGAAGAATTGTTGTTAATATAAACATACTGCATGCGATTTTGGAGGTAGTCTTTTATTAAAGTCAAAGCAACCCCACGTATGCCGTACCTTTGAAGCTTAATTAGTAATATGTCATGTTGGATCGTATCGAAGGCCTTTCTGAAATCGAGGAATAAGCCTAAGGTGTATAATCTATTTTCAATATTGTTTATAATTTTATCCTTTACTTCTACAAGAGCCTGCTCTGCTGATTTAGATTTTTGGAAGCCATATTGACATTTGTTTAATACATTGTGCCTGGAAAAAAATTGTCTAGTCTAGAATTAATAACCCCTTCAAATATTTTTGAGAAAATTGGCAAAACCGAGATTGGTCTATAATTCTGTAGAAGGTGTTCCCCGCCACCCTTGTAAATTGGAGTAACTCTTGCAATTTTCAGTTCGTTAGGAAATATTCCAGTTTCTAGAGTACGATTGATTACATGCGACAAGATATAAGATATTTGTTGGGAGACATATTTGACATTCAGACATACATTCAGATCATCCTGAAAATAGTGAGAAGCTCAAGAAACTCAAGGCGTGGGCTATCACCAAAAAGGGTGTAAAGATCGAACGACTTGGCGTTTGGGGTGAATAAGAGTTTTTTTTTTCCCACCCTAGTCTTAAGGTAACGTCATGTTTGATTTGGCGTATTTAGTTTTTTTGTAATTAATTTTTCGGCAGAATTTTTTGACTACTGCTGCAGTCTTATGTTAAACGTAGCATCAATCAATCAATCAATCAATCAATCAATCAATCAATCAATCAATCAATCAATCAATCAATCAATCAATCAATCAATCAATCAATCAATCAATCAATCAATCAATCAATCAATCAATCAATCAACAATCAATCAATCAATCAATCAATCAATCAATAATCAATCAATCAATCAATCAATCAATCAAAGTAAGCAAGCAAGCGATCTATGAATAAATCAATTTATTTGCATCTAGAGGAGTGCACATAGAGGAACTCAGACAACTGTTTGTCTTTTGTTTGCCTCCAGCCATGCTCTGGTTAAGTGCACCCCATGAGAAATATTCAAGATTTAAATACAAAGCATACACATAAAAACCTATAAAAACATTGATATGTAGTGAAAGCTGACTGTAACACGGATTAACACAATAGGTTTTTTAGTCAGTGACTTAGTTATTTAAGTGAATCACACGAGACAGACACGACAGAATCGCTTCTGAACACTCACAACCGTTTTGGGGCGTTGTGATATAAAAAAAAGTAAATCAATTTGGCTGATAAGTTTACTCTTCAGCGTAAGCATAATACGTTAGATACGCCGTGCACGGCACTACACATGTAAAATATTTCTAACTAGACAGAGACTGATATAAGGCCTGGTTCACACTTACAGCTAATCCGCTGCCGCCGAAGCGGAATCTGCCGCGGCAATGCACAGTGGACGCTACGACCAGCGGCCGAATTCTTGCAGATTCGCCCGCCGATTCGCAAGTGTGAACCAGGCCTAAGACTCTTGTCGGTATACAAAGAAGAAAAAGATCAAAGGGCAGGGGCTCGCGCTAGGGGAGCCATTGAGTCAGTAAAAAGAAGGTTCCCAACCAAGTCGGTTGTCCTGTTTTTCACAAATTGACCTTACAAGTTCACCGGCAAAGTCATCAGTCGACGAATAGAGCGCTTCAATGTGCAACAACACAGGTTACGCTCTTCTTAGGATGCAAAATTTAAACCACAAACAGTTTTTCACGTAGTTGTGGGCAAGGTTTATAATGGCTAATGAAAAGCGCTATAATATCGGACAGGTGTATGGACTGAGCATACGTTATGATTAGGCTTACGTGTTTTCCGGGTTGATTTCTCTTGCAATTCGGGGGTGGTTTTGCGGGCTTGCTTTTTCGCCGCAGATTCGAGGTTTTTCGATGCCTATCGTCGGTGTCGAATAATAATAAAAAAAATGTCAACACTTATCGGGGCCTATGTCGAACAAAAGAGGACGTGAGAATGGAACCCCATAATTTTAGAGGTACAGTCGGCACGGTATGAAACGCGAACAGTGGGTGCATGGTTTTCGCTAGATCCTGCACCACCTGAACAAGATGGGAGCTGCAAGAAGATGGCTCCTCCTTCGATGTGTAAAGGCCGGTTCAGACACTTGCGTTTGAGTGCGTTTGACTGCGTTGCGGCGAGAACCGAAAGCGAGTCACCGGCACATCTGTGCTTCGTATGAAGCGTGGAATCCAATTCAAGGAATCTTCTTGGCACGCGATATAAGAAGCAGGGATGTCCTGGTGTCTCGCTGCCGCAACGCAGTCAAACGCAGTCAAACGCAACTGTGTGAACCGGGCTTTAGACTCTTGCTCAGTGCATCCAAACCTTCGGTGTTGCGTCTCTAGGTGACTCAGCGTGGGTCGAAAACCATGCGCTCCTTGTTCGCGTTTCATCCCGTGCCGACTGTACATGCGCATGACCCTATTCCCTGGAAAATGTCTTGGTGGAGATAAGAGACGAAACTGAGATAAAGGTGTGTGGATAGGAAGGAAGGAGCAACCTCGCGGACAGATAAGTTTTTTTTTACCCGAGAAGGACGGTTTTTGTTTTTCACTCAAGGGCAGCTTCCATTCGGCGTTTAACATGGTTTCCCCGATTTCGATAAAACCGCTCGAGGGTTTCATTTTCGGGGATTATCATTATTTACCGAAAACACGAATCCCTCGTTATAATTTGGAGTGACCGTGAAATTCGGTTACTTAAGGATGGCCAGACCCGGTGCGATCAGTGTGCAAGGTACAGCAAGTATGGAAAAACTTTGCTGTCCTGTCGTCCTTCTTTGTCCCTAGTCTCGAGGTTTTAATCTATCTAGTAGGACATGCTTATTTCTTTACAGGTTTCACTTGTGGACCGCAATCACAAGACAATGGCTCTAATGTTATCGTTTCTGTCAATGGCGATCAGTCTGGTGCTCGCCGCAATAATCAATGTTCCGCCTGCAACGTCGCAATTTTGGCCACACCAAAGGAGTGGATCAATATCAAATAATGAAGTAGCGCGCAAGACTCTCCAATACATCGCTTGCGGTGAGTATAACGTCGCATGAAGAACGCACTTTGATTTGTCTGTTACGTGAGGTAATATTTAGGTTTCGAACTTTAACATACTGGTTTTTCTAAATTGTTCCTTCTTCAGGTAAAAAAGAAAAGAAAAGAAAAAAAAGAAAGGCGTTTACAACTTCCTGTAACAACGAATTAGAGCGCAGCTCTTGAGGAGGAGGAGGAAGGGTACTGAGGGGAGGGTATATATCCCTCCTCCCTCCTCCTCACACTGCGTGCTACTCTTCCTCCGAGCGGCGTCGGAGTAGCCGCCGCCGTCGTCGTAACCGTGAGGTCACGCGACCCTCGTGACGTCATGTGACCCTCGCGATGTCACGTGACCCTCGTGACCTCACGGGGGTCACGTGAACTCAAGGTTATGCCGACGGCGACGCCAACGCCTCTCAAGCCGGAAAACGGGCGCTTAAGAGCTGCGCTCTAAAAAGAGAGTCACGAAGGACGCCGACAGTTTGCCAGCTTTATTTTTGCGTTGAAATATTTATAAACTACGTTTCTTTCGGACTCAAGATCTACGCGGGAGGACCTATGTCAACAGTTTAAGATAAGCCTGTGAGCCCAGTTTCCTGCTCAACACGCAAACAGCCAATCGCGGTGAACAACAAAAGTATCCCAGCCAATTATAAAATTACGGGTACAATTCAATATGAAACAAAAAGATGAAAAAAGAGATCTACGCAGGGACAAACGAGCAAGTGAACGTAGTGTCGATTCCCTGCTCACATCACTTTCTTACAGACGTTGCTGCTAATTGTCCCTTTCCGGCAAAAGAAAGAAAATGCTCACGTACGAGCGGAAAACCTTCACCTACTGCAGAGGCCCTGCTCTCCCATCTCCCCGTCGTCCCTCAGACACGGCAAGGCACTCTCTCGCTCCCTGCCGCCCCCTTTCCCCTATGTAGGCCGCCGGGATTCCGATAAATCCACGGGATCGCGAGGAGAACATGTTAAACCATCACCAGCCTCGTTTGCGCCCTAACATTTTGGTCGTTAACAATCTCCCTCCCCCCCTCCCCCGCAGCCCTACGGCAGCCGCCGTTGCGAAATACCCACGTGGTCGAAGCTGTGCGGACACGCTCCCACGCCTCCGCACTGGCCGCCACACAGGTTCCATTCTCCACAGGTGCTCTTTGCGGGTACATACTTTTTGTTCTCCGCAGGCGCAGTCACTGGCGCGATCACTGGCGCCCCTGTTCAAAGAAAAACAACAGAAAAAACAACGTGTCAGCCAGAAAAGAAAGTGACATTCGGCACATGCGTTTTACCATTGCACACATATCCTCACGCACGCCTCCCACATCAATTCCACCGAAAGCAAAGAACGTATTGCAAACATTGTACAGCAGAGTTGCTGAAGGGAAATCTACAAGAGGCCTTTCCGAAACGCAGGAGCTGCCGTTGTCAATTGCAGTGCGCTTTATGTGGTCGTTTGTAATCGTTTTTTGTGTCTAATCGTGTACATAGCTTCGTCATTCGCCGGTATCCTTTCGTTATGTTCGCCGTGATTGGCTGCCTTCGTGCTCTGCAGAGAAGCGAACTCAGAGACCTTCCTTTCAGAGGGTAAGCAGTACTGGGTGTGTCGAGTTTCAGATATTTTATACAGTCGCTCCGCAGTTACTGAAATTGCGGCATTTGACAGTAAGAACACCGCAGAGCGAATTGACTAGTAAACAATTCCAGGAGGACGCTTAAGCTTCACCTTTAAGAGTGGAACGCGATAGGCAGATCATGTAAAGCCCCGCTCATTCCCATGCCATGGAGGCGTGTCTGGCTCTCAACCGAAGGGGCGTGGGATCGAATCCCGCCTCCGACTAAAGTTCGTCAAATATTTTTAGAGCCAAATGACGTAGTTTAAAGTGAAATTATTTGAGAAATGCGGCGAGCTTTCAGTTGCCATTATATGTCGATGTTTTAATCCATTTGATTCCACGTGTCACTTCACGTGTCATGTCAGCGTTGTGGGTTGTTCGAAATTCCCGCGCGATGTCATGTGACTGTGATGTCATGACCCTATCGACCAATCAGGATTTTTTCGACCCGCCGATGCCGATGCCGGCTTTTCAACGACACGAGCTCCTAAACACTTCTGTCAGCTAAAATTAACGTGATCATGATTGCTTCCGTTAGTGACTATAGATATGAATTGGCGAGTAGGTCAGAGAAGAGAGGAAGCGCTTAGCTTGACAACATGTCGGCTATCTCTGCCCAACTGTAATCTGAGTTGAACAAGATCACGTTTAAAAGACAAAATAATATCTTATTTGAATGAAAATTAAAAGGTGAATGAGACGTTTTCTATGTTTCCTGGCGAGATATGCTTTTGTCATTTTTCGTCCTCGGCTCTGACGGTGTACTCCCATGGGTTAACCGTGCCAGCGAATGGACCTTTTCCCAATAAAGGGCGCCGTCTGAGGGAATAATCAGCAAACTGTTAATGAGGGGCAGCCCAACATGCCTCCGTCCTTTAGAACACATTGGCATCGCGCAGTTGTATGAGTTTTCAATGGGCTTTAAAATCTACACTGCACTGCTAAATAAAAAGGAAAAAAATCATCAAATTTATTGATTGTCAAATCTATAGGGGGCTGGATGACGCTTGAACTCCGAGCCTGGCGCACTTGAAGTCAGCGGAAGTTCGATGCTTGTCTCGGAAGCCGGGCGTCTTCTGCTGGGCGTCCTAGTGCATCAGCCGATGTATTGGTTCATGCTTTGTTCCGTCTTTGAGTGAGTTTTAATATTCCCGTTTTAAATAAATCCTGATATTAAGGCATTTAAACGTGGGATATATGCACGCTTGATAAACCAGAATCTCAAATATTTTATATATAATTGCTTCCCAGCACACTTCTCAGGTCTGCATGCGCTGTTACTGAGCAGCAAGCAGGCTTTCTTGAGATGACCTGAAGAAATCCAGCGCCCTTAATGCTGTTCGGACCAGCACTCGGAAGGCTTGAAAAACCTGTGAAGCGCTCACCTTCGGTGGCTTCATACCTGCTTGCTGAATGCGCCATCCAGCCCCTAGTGGAGGTCAGTGGTGAAAACAGACGAAATACGCGCAAATGTAGGCGCTGACATTGTTGGTAGTGCGGGATGATGCCATGCCACTTCTTGACCCTGGATCGGTGTGAGATATGAGGCGAGGCAATCGGAGCTTTATGTGGCCTCGTTTTGACGCTCGCGTTTGCAGTCGTTTATGCGGAGTTTTCGTTTAGGCATTTTATTCGCGATGACCACACAGCAGGAACTAGAAACCAAAAGACCGGTTGCGCACACCCAATTACCCAAAAAAGGCGTGGGGAAAGGGAAGCCTCATCGAGCGAGCGCCCAAGAGCTCTTCGAGGGCAGAGCTCTTAGGGACTATGGGAGGCTCGAGCTATCGAGCCTTCCCATAGTCGGCGCCTAAAAGTTACGGAGTAAGTCAAGGGGCACAATTTTGCCATTTTGATTGGCGATATTATGTGAATCTCCGTTCATCTAAAAGATCCTCGTTTTTTTCAGGGCTCTGTGACTATCTCCATGACAGAGCTCTTACAGAATGTGCTCAAATCCTGCCTTCCGGTGGTAGGTTGATCTTGGCAAACTTTTGTACAAATTTTAAGTTGCATGTAGTGTGAATTGACCCTGAAAGTGTAACGTCACTGCTCTAAACAAACCGTTGCTCGGGGCGTTTTTATAAACGAATACAACGGACTGGATTTCTCTCCCAAAGAACGATCGGCACAACAATTGAACGTAAACTTTAAACGTATAAAAATAACAGATATAGGAGGTCTAGGTTTGGCACTTACCACGACAGAAGGTTGCCGAGAATCGGAGGTTTCTGAAATATTTGGGACGATAACTTCCTGTCCTCAGACGTCTCGTGATGCCTGCTGCAGATGACGAAGGAATGACGAACGCTCACGACATGACTGGAGTATACCGTCTGCAACAGCTTGAATCGTTTGCACAACGATATGATTTTGATTTTGTATTTTTTGAGAACATGGCAAGCCTAAGAAAATGACTCAGGTTTATACAGAAAAACAAAACAAAATGTATTTGCGAGCGTTATGGGATACGGTCAGACGAAAATAATAATCACAATCAATCAATCAATCAATCAATCAATCAATCAATCAATCAATCAATCAATCAATCAATCAATCAATCAATAAATAAATCAATCAATCAATCAATCAATCAAGCCAGCAAGCAAGCAAACAAGTCAATGTATATTATAGTGCCCAGGAACAACCTTGCGGTCTTGGTACTGGCACACTGGATAGAAAATGAATACATAAAGCACACAAATACAGAAGAGTAATACACTATACAGTAACAGCATATAATGATACACGACATACACTGAGCTGAAGGATAAGAAAATACAATTTCTAGGTCTTGTGCACAACGATGAGAAATCGCAGTAATCTAAAGACATGTTGGAGAGACACTCAAAACGAATAATATACGTAGAAGCGGCAGAAGCAGACACCAAACAATGTCAGTGCTGTCCGAAATCAATCTTGAAGTGAACCACAATCATTATTTACCCACCGGACAGGTCTTCAATGGAAATAAACGATTCCCTGTAGCACGAGTTAAAAATGTCGAGTTCCTCAGAGTACTTGTTATAACACTCAGTCAGTCTAATAATTGGGTTAAAAGAATAAAATTTTTGGAAATATAAAATGGTGATTGATTTCGAGTAGGCACAAGTGGAACCCTAAGGCACACTTCAGACAAGAGGCTTGTTGAATTAATCGAACCATACAACATTTTAAACAAAAACAATAGGTCCGCCTTCTGACGACACCGGTGCAGGCTTAGCAAGTCAACACGCTCTAACGTTGCGTCATAAGTTGGACAATGAACCTAATTCATAAGGTAGCGATGTTTAAAAATGAAAATAAACTTTTTCTGAACTCGTTCGATTTCCAATTAGTTAGTTTCGGCGATTCCGTTCCGCACAATTGAGGCATATTCTAACTACTACTACTACTACTACTACTACTACTACTACTACTACTACTACTACTAGTAATAATAATAATAATAATAATAATAATAATAATAATAATAATAATAATAATAATAATATTTATTGCAGGTGCTTTAGGTACATCAATGCACAATAGCGGGACCATCAAAGCCATAAAGGCTTGTAAGACTAGTCCCTAAAATATTAAATTCAATACACACCTAGATCAAAATAAGAAAAGGCCGAGAGCCGGAACGCATGACAAAAGAGAATTTGTACAGGCAGAGCACCACGGCACAATGCACAGAGTTCACGGAAAGTGAAAAGAGCAACATAAAATTGTATTGGCACATAAATACAACATTACACGCCTGAACAAAAAGCCCTCAGTTGACGCTTCAAGGTTCCTCGAGATGTCACATCAATTAGCGCAGAGGGAAGGTTATTAAAAATGTGAGGTACGTAATATAGGCGAATGCATTTCCCAAAATGTGTGTTGATGCGCATCGGTGTAAACGGTGTCGGATCTCGAAGGGCCCGACATACATTGTTGGGGGTTTTAAAAGTGTTATCCCAATAGTGTCTGATTATTACAGTTTGCCAAAATAGTGCTCGAAATGTTGGTAGAGAGAGGTCATTAAACAGGTTATCAGATAGTTGGAGACTCGAGCCATATGCCACGCTTCGCAAAATGCCTCTAAGTAAAGAGTTCACCTTAGAGTCTAATCGGTTCGTACACTGTCCGAACACAGTTATCCCATACCGAAGTAAGCTATACACGAGACCGTGCACCAAAAGTCTTCTCGTTGACATCGGAAGAAATATGCGCAGGTTGTAGAGGGTGCAGGAAGCGGCTCGTAACTTTTTAAAGATGTAGCAAAGGTGAGAGTTCCATGAT
Organism: Ixodes ricinus; assembly: GCA_037355805.1. NCBI lineage: Eukaryota > Metazoa > Arthropoda > Arachnida > Ixodida > Ixodidae > Ixodes > Ixodes ricinus. Next base: position 24,859 of record JAZHYW010009733.1, read on the forward strand.
AGATCACAATCAAAATGGATTCCTAAATATTTTGTGGTGTTGACATAGTCGATTGGCACGCAGCTGCAAGATACACAGTTTGACCCGTGCAAAAAAAGTGGCTTGTCCAAGAGAATCGATTTCAGCGGACTACGAAAGCATATCAGTTGCGTTTTTTTTTTGCATTGATCCGAATGACATTCTCCGAAAACCAATCCATCACCCGTATTACATCTAATTGGAGCAAATCAACGGCATCACGGTAACGTATATGACTGGACAACAAAACTGTATCATCGGCGTATTGAAATACTTTGCAGAACTTTGCCGCCTGCGGAAGGTCGTTGACATAAATGTTAAACAAAAGAGGGGACAATATGGAGCCCTGAGGAACGCCAGCCTTAAGGGACATTTTTGCACTATGAATTTTACATATGGACACGAGCTGCGTACGATCTAACAAAAAGTTCTCGAGCAATGCGTAAAAAGGGCCTCTGAAGCCAAGACTGTATAGTTTACTTAAAAGAATTTTATGAGACACGGAGTCGAAAGCCTTAGACACGTCCAAAAAAAGCGCACATGTGAAAAGGTTGTGTTCAAACGCACTATGAAGCAAATCAGAAAAATCTTCAAGCAAGGGTTGTGTGCCCTTTCCCGTAATAAACCCGTACTGCTGTGGCGACATAATATCAAATTTATCTAAAAAAGCTGTCATTATCAAGAAAAGGTGTTTTTCTAAGAGTTTGGCCAATGAAGGCAAGATGGAAATGGGACGATAACTGTCAACTTTACCATGGTCTCCATTTTTATATAAGGGCCTGACGATTGCCGTTTTAAGATCTTTAGGAATATTACCGGATGTTATAATACCGTTTAATATATTCAAGATTAGACTCCTCAGTGACTTATAATTTCTACGCAAATCAGCCATCCGCATATTATCAATACCGGGAGATAAGCCAGGCTTGAAACTACACAGCATATTATATAGTCCTTCCTCAGTTATTTCAGGAAGAAAGGCAGATGAAGCGTTTTTCGAAGTTGTCGCTGAGTGACAATGGTGACTGTCTCGTGAGACACTTGACGTATTTCCGAAATGAACATTAAATGAATTAGCCGTGGAATGTTTGCTACCAGGAAAATACTTTGCAATCGTTTCATCGACAGAATGTTTCGCTTTGTGTTCACCGCGCAGTTCGTTAACGACAGACCAGGTAACGCGGGAATCGGAACGCGCGTCAACCAGCTTCTGTTTAACATAGTTTCGTTTGGCTGAGCGAATGAGTGCGGTGACCCGGTTTCGTTCACTTTTGAATTTGATTTGAAGATCCACGTTATCGGGAGAGCGGCGGCAACGCATCCACAAGAGTTCTTTGTACTTAATTGCGGCGATTATGTCATTGCTCAACCACAAGTGTTCCGCGTGACGCTTTTTTACGGTAACAACTCTTTTACTGAGCACTGTTAAATTTTGCCATACGTGTATGAATTTAGAGTAAAGCTCCTCTTGACAGGAAGATCGCATTAAGATGTCCCACTCATAACCAGATATTAGTTTGTCGAATAACATCCGATCTACAACTTCTATTTGTCGTATTTCAGGGCCGGCGTTTTTAGGGGGGGTATTTGAAACTAACTGAACCGCAGTGAAGTAATGATCGGCAAGTTTTTGCGAAATTACAGCAGATTTAACTTGAAGTCCGTAAGCCCGCACATTGATGTGATCAAGACAAGCCGAAACAAAATGTCCATTAAAAATTCTTCTCTGGTAGGAGCTTGTATAGTACAGTCAAGACCGAATTCCGAAAGAATATTAAGGTAGTCACACACGGTTGTCTTTGCAGGTTTTAGAGTGTCAATGTTTATGTCGCCGAGTACGCAAAGCTGTTCTGCGACATTGAAGTCAGCTAGACTTGATCTCAGGTCATCTAAGAAAGACGTAACACTATCAGATGGAGGGCGATAGACGGCAAGTAACGTAACCGAGTATAATGAGTTGGAAATTTTTAAGGCAATACACTCTGCGTGAGCAAATGTAACATTCAATAGTTCTGTAACCCATGATTCTTTGACGAATACTGCGATACCACCACCTGTCCTACCCGAACGGGTACGGAAAAATTCTCGATATCCAGGAAGGGAAAATTGATCAACAGATATAGATGGCACATTTACCTCAGTTAGAACCCAAACGTCAGCAAGATCTCTCAGAGAGTTGGTGACGATGCAAAATTGGTCCCAATACTTCCTAACACTACGAATATTAGTATGAAAGAGAGTAAACCCACTAGCTGTGGATTCAAAATGACATGAAATGGAAGAGAGATCTTGGCAGTCAGAAAATGTGAAGGCCATAGGAACTAGACAATGAGCTCTAGGTCACTGATGCAATTAACGCGCACGAGAGGGGCACCTTCCGTCTTTTTAGCGTAGATGTTGGCATTTTTTACCCAAACAAAGCGATATTGCTTCTCTTTTCCTTTTGAACGGGCCTTCCAGAAGAGTTCCCTGTTTGCCTGCGTGAGATTTTCATTAAAGAAAAGTCTCGGCAGCTTCCGTTCGCGTGCAAGAGGACCCAGCGAGGCACGGCGGCTCAACCAGCGGTCTCTAGTGATCGCAGCGCGAAACCTGGCGAGAACAACGGGGATGGCGCCACGCGAAGGGGGCAAGCGGTGAACAGCATCAACTTCCGAGGAACGGAATTCGGAGATGCCTGCTTTTTCTGCTATATCAGCCAGCATAGATGGAAGATCCTCGTTAGGGTTGCACGGAAGGCCATGAATCTCGAGATTCGATCGACGACTGTACTGCTCGGAGTTATTTAGCTCAGAGCGGAGTCGTTGGATCTCATCAGACTGCACCGACAATGAGGACTTCAAAGACCCCACCTCGGATTTCAGCTCCTTAATAACAGCATCATTTGCACTCACATGCTTTAGCAGGGAGTCATATTGCTTTGAGAAGAAATCCATTGACTTCACCACGTCATCAATGGATCTCTCCATGGTATGTACAGCGGATTTCAGCGAAAGCAGCTCATCGACTTTTGCCGGAAGCTGGACGAGCGAATCCACGCTGCTCTTGAGGGAAAGGAGTAAGTCCATTTTTTTGTTTACTTCAGCAAGCTGAGCCGAGAATGACGCGGATTTTGTCTGTGAGTCCGCTTCCAAGCTTTCTCCAGCCGACTCATTAACAGAGGTGCGACACAGCTGACAGGACCACTGCTCTCGCTTCGCCTCACTCATCGACTTGAATGTGTTCGCAGAAACACCAGCGCATGACTTGCCAAGGTGATAGCCTTTCGCGCAACTCGCGCAGGTCAGGTATCTTCCATCAAGCGTCACAGGCTCGTGGCACTTTGAACAGTTAGTCGGAGCCAGTAAATACACGCAAAAAAGAGAGAACTAATATGCATATATATATAAATACAACAAGGAGCCTGACAGTCACACGAACCGACGAGTGAAAAAACAACACACACACAGACACTCTTACCTGCTACTCGCACAACAAGGCTAAGATTAGACGCTCAATCAAGACACACACTCTCACCTGTTACTCGCACAACAAGGCTAAGATTAGACGCTCAATCAAGCGGTGCATTGTGACGGTTTGAAGTCGTCACGACGCGGTCAAAGTCAGTAGGTGAGGTCGGCGTGAGGCGCACGGGAGTGGCCCATGAGATCACTGCTGCCCGGACTGGCGCCGAGGAGGAAAACCGTTGGTGCAGTTGGAGATGGCGCACACTCGTCAGTGACCGCACATGGAGAGTAGCGCGCGACGCCTCCGCTGCTCGCTCAAACCACGAAAGAGCCGCCCGTCCCACCGCTGTTACAGTTCCGTTGGAAACACAGTGCAGTTCTTTGAAAGGTGGAAAAGTTACAATATAAGAAATGAAGTAAATACAAAATGCACACACGCACGCACGTTGTATATGCACAGCACCACAGCGAATAGGAAAGTGCTTCTCGAAGATGTGGCTGAGAAGGGTTAGCAATCATAATCGCACAAGAAAAGAAAAATATAAAAAACACGCACACACTTGTTTGCGTTTTTCCACGATACAGGCCCCAAGGTTCGAAGAGGTCTTCAGTGAACAGTTACATTTCGGGAAGAAAGCAAAGCAAAAAAGCCTGTGTAAATTAAAAACAAAAACAAAAAAAAAACAGAGAGACAAAATCGGCGCAAAGGCACAGAAAAAAAAATAGGCCTGAAATTTTGGAAAAGTTTGGAGCCAAGTAATAAGCTTGTGTGTAGAAATGAAAATAAGAAGGAGAATATAGCTGCCCAGGTAGGCTTCCCATTGCTATCATGATGGCTCTCGCAACACGTCAGAAAACAAAGATCGTAGACTTTTCTTCAGTGATTTGTTGGAAGCAAGGGAAAGCAAGGAGTCTGGAAGACTATTGAAAACGTTTGGCACATAATATTCGCGCATACTTTCACCATAGCGAGTTCTCGCTCTTGGGGTATGGAAACGTGGAGCTGCTCGAAGCTCACGGACTGGTGTCGAAATGATTTTAAACTCGCTCCCCAGAAGTGTTTCCAGACGACCGTTTGTAGAAATAAAGAGTAGAACGACGGTAGTTCAAGCGAGGCGAACAAGTTATCACTCGATGAGTATTCCGTGCGGTAAGCAACGCTCTTTAGAAGACCACGCAAAATGCGGTCGATTCGTGTGTGCCATAGGAGAGGACAATTGAAGAAGACTGTGATGCCATACCTCAGTAAACTGTACGCCAGGGCATGCATAACGTTTCTTCTTATAGATAAAGGTACAAAACACTTTAAACTATACATTAAACAAGAGACAGTTCGCAACCGTTGGCATAAGTAAGACATATGTGTGCGCCATGATAAATCACAATCAAAGTAGATACCTAGGTACTTAATAGAGCTAACATATTGCACGGGTTCACAATCGGTGCATAGGCAATTGGATTCATGAAGAAAAATGAAGAAGACAAGTTGACAACTTTCAGAGGATTACAGAAACATACAAGTTTTGTTTTGGAAGTGTTCACACGCAGCTTATTTGCCGAAAACCAGTCCATGAGTGCAGTCGCGTCTGCCTGCAGTATTTTGATTGCACGCTCGTATACCAGATGTCTAGAAAATAAAACAGTATCATCAGCATATTGCAGTACCGTGGAGCTTGTGACTGCAGTTGGTAAATCATTGACGTAGATGTTAAATAGTAGCGGCGATAGAATAGAGCCCTGTGGGACCCCGGATGTTAAGCACACCTGTGAGCTGCGAGAGTTGCCCAGAGACACGACCTGGGTTCGATTTGAAAGAAAATTGGCGAGCAAGGAATAGAACGGCCCTCGAAAGCCGATCCTGCAAAGCTTATACAAAATGATGTCGTGGTTGACAGTGTCAAATGCCTTTGCAACGTCAATGAACAGTGCACACGTGTACATATTATTCTCAAAAGAGTAATGCAAAGTGTCAGAAAAAGTTTCAAGGAGATCAATGGTGCCACGACCAGCTACGAACCCGTATTGAGTTGACGATATAATGGAATGCTTGTCAAGAAAGCCAGTCATAACAGCAAAGAGGTGTTTTTCGAGAATCTGGGAGATGCAGAGAGGATCGAAATAGGTCTGTATGAAGATATAATAATAATAATACATTTATTTTCGAGTACTATACTCATGACAAAGCAGTCAGGTTCGTCAAAGCCGACATGGGTTTGTGTGACTGAACCCTTTTAGGTAAAATGAATAACATAGTCGGTCAAGAAAAAAAAGTTAAGACATTAGAAGATTACAGTAAATGTTCACTTCAGTTGTTCTGATCAATATAAATTATTAGAATAAACAAAAACGTTGATGTTAAGCATACAGAAGACAGAAGAAAAAGAGTTAAAATTGGTTTGTAATAATAACAATAATACATTTATTTTCGAGGACTATACTCATGACAAAGCAGTCAGGTTTGTCAAAGCCGATATGGGCTTATGTGACTGAATCATTTTACGTTGAATTGGTAACATAGAATTAATAACAAGAAAAAAAAAGAAAAAATTAAGACACTAGACGACCACAGGAAATATTCACTTCAGTAGTACTGATCAATATAAATTGTTAGAAAAAAATGTTGATGCCAAACACACAAAGCCAGACGAAAAGAAGTTAAAATTAGGTTTGTCCGTCTGGTCACGGGACGTTAAAATAAAAACCCCACAAAAATTTGAGGCACAGAACCTCGAGATGAGGAGTCTAGCAGAGTGACAAAAAGGGCACACTCACAGGGCACGTCTGTTTACAGCACATTCAAAAATCGACACAAAAATATGAGGGACAAAACTTCCAGGTGATGAGTCTAGCGGAGTCGCACAAACATACACCACAGAAACGTGAGACGAAAAAAAACAACGGACAATTGTACTTTTTTTCATTATATGCATATGACGGAGGCGCTTTTTCAGTTTTTTTTTTTTGACGTAAGGTTCGAGAGATCTGCTGGTGATTGATTAAAATTGTGTGGAACGTTGAATGAGCGCATATTTTTGCCATACCGTGTGTAGCATTTCGGGACGAGATATTTGGAAACGTTCCGTAGTTGCCGTGAGACAGGACGAGGAGGTTTGAAGTCGTCAGACCAGCAGTGATTGATCACAACTGTTTCTAAAAAAGAGATCTAAAGTTAGGCAATGACATTGTCTCAAAAAGGTCTAAATGAGAACAATTGAGGTTATACCAGATGTTTCTCAAAATCACCTTGAAGATATTGTCTATTTTCGTTTGCCATAAATTCGAGCATGAACCGAAAACAGTTATACCATAGTGGAGGTGACTATAGGCTAACCGAATAAGCAACGCGCCTGCGTAAGCCGAGGGGCGTGAAAGTTTTGATGTTATAAAGCAAACAAGAAACGCTTATCCACTTCGAAGATATTTTGTTGTTAGATGAGAATTCCACGAAAGGTCGGAGTCGAAGTGTATCCCAAGATATCTTACAGCGTCGGAATACGGCACTTCAGCACAGTGGCACCAGGTACAGTTTGATATGTGTAGCAAAAAGGAATATTTAAGGAAACTGCTTTGAAGGGATTGCGAAAGCAGACGAGTTTTGTATTCGACACATTTATAGAAATCAAGTTACGAGAATACCAGTCCATGACTTCGTTGGAGGATTGCTGGAGCATCTGAAGTGCTTCAAGGTAGGAAGTATGACGTGTTGATAAAAAAAGTGTCATCTGCGTATTGCTAAATAATGCAGTTTGAAACCACGCTATGTGAGTCGTTGACATAGATGTTTAACAATAGTGGAGGAAGAACGGACCCTTGCGGAACGCCAGCCTTTAAACTAACTTTGGGACCTTGCATATTGTTCACCAAAACCAACCGTGGGCGCCGAAGCAGAAAATTTTCGAAAAGCGACAAGAAAGGTCCACGGAATCCTATGGCTGAAAGTTTACTAAGTAGTATGGATTGTTTAACAGTATCAAACGCTTTTGACACGTCATAGAAGCAAGCTCAAGTGAACAAGTTATTCTCAAAGCCATAACTTAAGTCGTCAGCAACCGTGTCCAAGAGAGGTTGTGTTCCTAGGCCAGCAATAAAGCCATACTGACTCGGAGACATGATTTGATATTCATCAATGAGGGATGCTATCGTCATATACATATATGTCTTTAATGTTTGTTCCAGTGATGGCACATTAAATATTGGGCGATAGTTTTCTACCTTATTTCTTTGACCTCCCTAAAAAGGGGTTTGACAACAGCAGTTTTTAATGCACGAGGTATGATACCAGTCTCGGTTATCTTGTTGAAAAGTAAAAGGAGTGTAGCCTTAATGTAAGTGAAATTTCTTCGCAGATCAATAAGGCGTATTTCATCTATTCCAGGGGAGTTGTTGAATTTGAGGCTCAATATTATAGATTCTAAGTCGCTTGCTGTCATGTAAGAAAGAAAAGCGGAAGCAGAGTTCGAGTTAGGAATAGATAAACATATTGAGCTTTTTTTCGGCTGTTCCAGAAACAAAGTTAAGAAATCGTTAAAACGATTTGCAGTAGCAAGTGAGCTAATACCAAAGGAGTCTTTTAAAATGCTTTTCTTGCACGCGCGGGGAGACACCGCGCAATTCGTTGATCAATGACCAGGTTTTGAACAGCGTTGGTCCGACATTCAGAAAACTGCCTTTGAAAGTAAGCTCGTTTACCAGAGCGAATGAGTGCGCTAACTCTGTTGCGGATAGACCTGAATTCTACAAGCAGGCTTTCGTTGTGTGGTGAGCGGCGGCAGTGCTTCCAAGCAATTTGTTTAAGTTTAATTGCAGCTAATATGTCATTGTTAAGCCAGAATAAATTGGAGTTCCTTTGCTTCAAAAAAAATTACTTTTTTGATGCGTTAGCAAACTTCTGGAAGAGTTCAAGAAAGGAAGAATAGATTTCTAAAAGACATAAAGACCTTTGGAATGTTACCCCATCCTAAGCGGAAGCATGGTTGTCAAATCCCTGACGGTCAACTATTTCAATCTGGCGGATTTGAGAATTGGGCCCAGCACCCACTTCACTATGAAATTCCAACTGACATGTTATAAAGTAATGGTCTGATAGTTTCTGGGTTATAATGGCTGATTTGATTGTTGAATAATAATAATAATAATATGAATAATATCTTTATTGTCAAACAAAGCTTAATACAGTAGAAAACAAAAACAAAGTAAAATAAAAATAATAATAACAATGATAATAATATTAACAATATTAATAATAATTATACTATTATTTACTTCTTTAGTGCCCACAACAACATTGAGGTTCTGATGTGGTGGTACATACACGAAACAGTAAGAGTGACTCACTGAGATACTGTCCTAGGAATGACACAGCAGCATATCACGTTGTGATATGCTGCTGTGTCAGTGAACGACGTAGCGTCACGTTGTGACGCTACGTCGTTCACTGAAATCTTTATTCAAACTAACGGTGTCAGTGCGTTCTTCGAGGACGGATAGAATAGCAGACTGGTTTCCACAGACGTACGAGCAGGCGCGTGAAAATTACCGAGCTTAACAGGTAAGCACCAAACTGACCTCGAATCACTTTGTGTAGAAATAAAATATTATGCGAGAGTCTACGCATCAATAAATGTTGTATGCTTAAAGTGTTAAGAATATATTCGTAATCATAATAACATTTTCTATTAAAATGCGTGGTATACAAAATGCGAAGAAAACTTTTCTGTACGGATTCAATTTGTGACGCATCAGAGGCCGTCAGCGAGTTCCATATCACTCTATCAAACTCAAGTTTAGTACGTACTAGAGAGGAAAATAAGCGAACAATGCATAAAGGATTCTTAAAATTACGAGACAAGCGAGATAACAATCCCAGATTTCGTATTGAAGAAAAGACAATCACTCCAACTCTCCGAGGGTGGGGGCTGACCAGGATGGTGAAGACCGATGATGGTGTTCGCCCCATGAAAGTCCCCCAGGAAGTCGAATAAGAAAAAAGAACTAAAAGTTGTTCGATCCCGCTGGACACATTACGACGTTGGTTGGTTTACGATGGCCAGTGTGGCCACGTTTATTTCAAAACAAAACGACAAGTCAACGGTAAGTTACCATACAAAACTCCCAAAATTAAAATCCATACTTTAGTCCCCAGTCTCAGGATCCGAATTCCCCTTAGAATCCTCTCGGCATCCCTTTTCTAGAATTGTAGGGGCCTCCTTTCTCTCCAGAGACGGACCAATCACTTTAAATTTGTTCATTATCACGTGGTAGACTGTTACCCAATGATCAACGAGCTGTCAACGGGATCCCCCTCCGAAACTTAAATGGTCAAAACCAAATTCATTGTGGAGTCACTACATGCTTTCCTCGCGCCTGGCTGGCGGCACCCAGTTAAGTTATTGCGTAGACTAAAAGCGAAGTTTCTACACTAAACGGCGAAATACACCGGACACAAGCACACCCGCTTAAAAGCCACAAGCGCGGACACAAGTACCGCTGCCCGGCGCCCCAAACCGACACCCGATCCGTTTGTTGACGACGAGGGTCCGACTGCTGCTCGAAGCCCCCTGCGCGTGGGGGCAGAAGACGACTCCCCGTTCATGCTCCCCCGTGAGTGTACCCCCTGCCGAGGGTCTGCGAGCAAACGCCCCAAAATGCAGACGCAAACATAGGCAGATAAAAAAAAACAATTCTGATGCAACTGTAGAAAGATAACATTTTCTAAAACTAATCTCACTTATTACAAACAAATTCCTTCGTTACTTAACACAATCTATGTCATATGATAAGAAAAAGAAAGTGTAGCATCAAGGAAGATTCCAAAGGTCACGCACCATAGTGACTTGTGTGATAGTGGCAGACTGGAGTACGTAAGTGTAAGATAATTTATCGCGTTTTTGAGACTTTGACAGAACTTTCTTGCTTGGATCAAGTTGCAAAAAAATATTACAAAACACCGCTCGGATATACGTAGTATACTGCAAAAACTGCAGTCGTTACATCACTCAAACATTCATAATGATCTTGATGTCGTCAGCAAACATATTCAAGTGTGAAGTTTGTATGCACAATTCGATGCCGTTTGACGAAGACGAGAAATAGGAGAGGCCCCGAGTTCAATCCTTGAGGGACCCCAGATGTTATAAGGGTATCAGAATAGCTGTCTGAAATCCTAACAATGTTCTGACGTTCAGTCAAACAAGTCTTGAAGCAACTCAAAAGTTCTGGTGATACTCCAACAAGGATAATTTATACAGAAGAAAATCATGGTTCACTTTGACAAAGCCTTAGTCATGTCGAAATGCACAGTGTCGACCTGACCACGAGACTGAACTATAGGACTGTGTATTCAAGTAATGAACAGAGATTCGTTTCCACAGAGCGACCCTTTAAGAAGCCCTGCTGTAAACTGCTAGATTTCTGTAGAAAGTAATAGGACACACGCGTGTAAATAACCATCTCAGAAACCTCTGAAAAAGCACACAATAGAAATACAGGTCTGTAGTTTTTCACCTACACACATCGCCACTTTTGTGTATCGGAACAACAACCGACCCTTTCCATGAAGCTGGAAAATGCCAGTTTTCAAAGAGAGGTTAAATATGTGTTCTAAAACAGGATCTGTAACATTCAGACGCATGGAGATCTGATAAAAATACAGCGAGAAAAGCATCTGTTAGGAACATGATGTCAAAGCGGCGTCGTGCCCTTTTTGAGTTTTAAGTTGGTTCGCATTGTAACGAAGGAACAATTATTTTGACTCTAAGGCGGTGCAAAACCCCAAACTTCATTTTTTAGGCTCGCAATTCGGACATGTGTTTCGTACCTTCTTTTAATCATCACACTGAGTAAACACCCCTACAGATATTTTAGTTTGAAATAAGACCCCGAAACGTGAAGGAGCTGGATAATAACATTGGCAAATATATATATATATATATATATATATATATATATATATATATATATATATATATATATATATATATATATATATATATATATGCGCGCGTGGATCTGTTAAAGACCGTTCGTTGCATCACACTAATGTGCACTGAAGCAACTGTGCTGTCAGAAATCCTTGAAACGTGTGCTGGCCTGCCCTTCGACCTTGATACACTTCAAGTCGGCAGCGTACGAAATTCGGCTTCACAGTGTTTTCACCTTCTCCAATATTGCAGAAGCGAGCTCCACGGGAAGGCGTTTGCGCGCTCACGCAACTCGAGCGCCAATCAAAGCTGTGTAGGGGAACTCTTCGCTTCCTAAATCCCACAGAAAGGGTACCCCGAGAATAGATGTTTCGTCGATGGTCACGAACTTCAAGCAACGCAGTCGCGTACTCCGTCAGAAAGAACCACCGAACGCGCAAAGCCAGAGCGTTGTCTGCTAGCAAAGCAAAGAGGGTTGTGAAACTTTATTACAGGCTTTTGTCATCGCTTTATGGTCCTGAGACAATAGAAAAATCTTCATGATTAGATATTGAAAAGACATAATGGTTAAAAATAACTACTTTTTTATCCGAAACTTTTTAGCTTCCCGTCGAGCCCCCAGGCATGTGTCCACAACAACGGCCCTAGCAGCGGTTTGTTTGAAGCGGAGCGAAATGTTCTGACGTCATCACTTACGGAATCAATTTGGTTTTAGAGCGTAGCTCTTAGCGCTCCCTTCCCGCATATAGCGGCGTCGGCGTCAGCGTCGCCGTCGGCGTAATCGCTATATGCTGGAACAGGCGTCTAAGAGTCCCATATTGCAACATTGCGCGCGTTGCGTTATGGGACGTCACAGACGTATACATAAAATTAATTCCTCGCTAAAAATAGCGAAGAAACTGAACTCGTGCGTAGGTATGTGATGTCCCAGAACGCAACACTGCGGTAGACTATGGGACAACTCCCTATTTGGTTGTCGGCCATCATGACCCCTGGTAAAGTAGCGGCGTCTTGGTCCCTATTAATGCCATCATACCCACAGCTCTCGTCGCGTTTGTTGGCCATCGCACACTCGAGGCCGCTCCGCCAACTTCGCGATATGCTACCGCCCTCGGCTACTTCGACTAAGTGTTACTGTAAGGCTTCGGCGCCTCCATGTAGCAAAGCTTGAAACTACGATACGCTTAACCCTTCATGGCATGATGACGTCAAGGCCGCGCTTGATCTGCCGGATCTCTCGAGATGCACAGCGCTCGTCGAAAACTGATTTTGAGGCGCTCGCCGAGATCCTGCCATTTAGAACAAAAAATGTAGCCATCCACTTAAAATACAACCACGCGATTATGAATTACTGGTCTAGCTGATTCTACTTCACTTATTTCTTGATGACATTTGTACATTTAAGATTCGATTAAATATTCGTTTAATGAAGTCTTTTAGATATTTACTAACAAATTAACCAACTTCATATCCCTTTGCTATTAGCCCCCATGGCCACCGACCAAGCCCCCGACCTAACAGGAACCCTAACAAAGTTCCCTTCTAAAAATAAAAAAGGTGTAATATAAAAAGGCACAGTGCATGTTTTTACCATTTTTGAATATAACAATATATATATATATATATATATATATATATATATATATATATACTATAACGAAGTGAAAACCTCACGGTGAGAAACAACAGCGGAAGTTTAATCGACAGTTTCGCCGAGAGACTCGGCTTCGTCAGGAGATGACTTACAAGTGAGGGCATATCACTGCGGCAAAAATGTTCGGAAAAAAACACACAAAAAACACATGACAACACAATTAAAAAAAGTTGTAGGCAACGTACGCGTTCCCACATAGCAAACAACTTGGCCTGAGCCCGCTCCTCCAGCGGGGCGGCGAAATACAAAGTGCGCTTGAATGCTTACAACAGTGGTTACAATAGGCGGTGAACGGGCGACGTCTTTTTGGCTGATGGCCCCCAACGAGCCAATGCATCCCCGCGACGGTCACCTCTGGGGCACCGCGCGTGTCAAGGAACGGAAAAAGCAAAACATCGCTAAAACATGTTTGACCCTTTTCCAACTGCCAAAAACAAAAAGAAGGAGAGAGGCTACGGAGTTGGGGGGGGGGGAGGGTACATTTGTGAGATGTGGTTAATGAAACACGCGTGTAAGAAAAAGCACGGGAACAGCACGGTTCCATAGAAGATAACATCCACAATATAGGAGTCGCAATAGAATAATTCGTTCGTGACATTTCTAGTGGAGGTGCGGGGTACGGCAGCCCATGAAGCACACCCCTCCGAGGCATCGCAGCGCAAGCCCAGTACCCAATTCAAGAGGACCGTCCGTGGAAACTACCGAGATCCGAGGAAGCCGCCGTGTTCGAGGTTTGCCCCCGGAATTTAGTCTGCTGACGGGGAAGACAGACCACCATTCGACGAAGCCGGCGATGAGCAAGGAATCGTCGCAGACCCCGCCGCTGCCCCCCCCCCCCCGTCGTTTACCTGTCCGTCGCCCCTCGAACTCCGACGACCTTCCAGGGCGAGATCTACAAAGACGTCAGCGACTGGGTTCAGCAATGCGAACGCATGGCACGCCACAAGAGATGGATAGCTGAGCCATGCTTGCCGAACCTCTACTTCTCCTTAGTGCGAACTGCGAGGCATTGGTTTGAGAGCCGTGAGACTTCTCTCACGTCATGGGATACCTGCAAGGCCAAATTCAAAAGGACTTTCACGAACCAGCAACGACGGCAACGAGCGGAAGACCTCCTGCAAGTAAGGACACAAGGTCCTTAACGACACGGTCAGCAGCTTCGTTGAAGACGCACTCCGCCTGAGCAGCTGCGCCGACCCGCAGGCCACCGAAGAGAAGAAGCTCCGCGTTCTGAATGGAGGCGTGAAGGACGACACCTTCGGCGGCCTTGTTCGCAGCCCCCAACTACTGTGGACGAATTCGTAGCCGAAGCAATGAACATCGAGCGTGGATTGTCGGTCCGAGCCAGCCACCACATCCGACTCGCCGGAACACCTGTTGCTTCGACTCTGCACTCCCCACGATTCGACCATGGTGGTATCGGCTCTTGCAACCTTCGAAAAATTGTCGCGACGTCGTAAGGGAAGAGCTCCGTAATATTCTACCCACTGGTGATCGGCCCGCTTCGATTTGCATCGCCGTGGTTGTCCGAGAAGAGGTTCAGCGAGCTTTCAGACCGAGGCACCCACCGACGTGCCATCTCCAAGAAACCGACACTGAGCTAGCGCCGCAGTCGCCCGATGACCATTGCTCCTTGCTAGCCCGTTTACGGCGCCATGGCGACGTGAACCCACAGCACTGCAGCACGTGCGCCCAGAGCAACCTTCGCTAAGGAAGACGGACGTCTGGAGGAATATCCGACCAACGCCCGCGGTGTTACTACTGCGGGAAGCCGACCATGTGTACCGCCGATGCCCCGACCAAGAACTTGGGCTGCGCGGGTTCCACCCGAACGACCGCGCCGACGGAACGGTGAGCGCCCACGAGACTTCGATGGGTATCTTCGCCGTTCACCGTCTCCTGCGGCCGCTTCACCCCGAGGAGCTCTCTCGGATACTAGAACACCCTGCATCGCCTCATCATAGGTCCCGCCGGGAAAGCCCGCCTCCCCCCCCCTTCGCTCTGACATATTGAGGTATTTAGCGCTCTCTACCAACTAGCCCAAATGTCAACTTTACTGCCCCTCCTCTGCTTCACCGGGAAAAGTAGGTGCGGCAATACCAAGAGGTGGTGTTTTCGAAAACGGGCGACGGCAATATTCTCCCCAAACGTCGGAGTGCTCCAACACCAGCGACGAGACGCTGCGAAAAGACGCTTCGCGCCGGTGTCGAATAACCTCGACGTTACCATCGACGGCTACGACGTGAAGGCTTTGATCGACACCGGAGCAGACTATTCGGTTTTGAGTGGGAAGCTATCTCGCCCCTTCGGAAAGTGATGACGCCGTGGAATGGCCCGAAAATACGAACCGCCGGCAGGAATCTCATCATGCCAGTGGGAAGGTGTATTGTAGGCGTAGACATCCACGGGGAGACCTGTCCAGCAAAATTCGTCGTCCTCAATGACTGTATCAGAGTTGTGATCCTAGGCATGCACTTCCTGTGTGAGTACGGTGCTGTCATCGTCCTTGGTGCAAACGAGTTGACGCTGCGAAAGCCCGTCCTACCTCGCGAGGGATCCAAAGCGACGCCAGCCGCCATGCGAGTCATCGCGGACCACCTGAACCTGCTGCCGCGGTCAAGGTGTTCTTATGCCCATCGTGACGAATACAGTTGCCTGAGGGAAAAGTCTTCTGGAAGGCGACGTCCAACTGCTTCTCGGAAGAGGAATAGGCGCCGGAAGGGGCGTAACAGGGATGCAGGATGGACGCACTGCGGTCCTCGTGACAAACGTCCGACAAGCGGTGCAGCACCAAGAAAGGTGCCGGTGCAGGAGACGTCGAGGAACCCGGAACGCCGCCGAAATCGCCGCGATCTCCGAAGAACCCTTGCCCTCAGAGCCGTGCTGTACACCGCCGCCGCAGCTCGACTTTAATCCCAATCTCAGCGCACAGAGCGACGAAAGTTCAGAGACCTCCTTGCCGAATTCAGCGACTACTTTGCGACGACGTCGAAAGTGCTTCAAATAACAATTGCGAAACATCGCATCGTTACCAACGACGATGCGCTCCCTGTGCATCGTCCGCCGTACCATTTCAACCCAAAGGAAATAGAGGCCAGTCACTGAGAAGTGGAAGAAATGCTCAATAATAACATCATCAAGCTTTCAAGCAGCCTGGGGCCTTTCCGGTCGTACTGGTAAAAACAAGCGACGAAAACGCTTCAATTCTGAGTAGATTACCTGTGGCTTAACGCGGTGACCAAGAAGGTCATGTATCCGATCCCCCGCATCGACGACACACTGGACCGGGTGCGCCGCGCCGGTATTCCTCGTCGATGGACCTGAAAGAGTGGCTACTGGCAGATCAAAGTCGACGAGCGGGACCGAGAGAATACTGCCATCGTCACGCCTGATGGACTCAGCGATATCTAGGTGATGCCCTTCCGACTGTGCATGGCGCCGGGAACTTTGCAGCGTGTCATGAACAAGAGTACTGGCTGGCCTCAAATAGCAGAGCTGTCTCGTTTACCTCGACGACGTCGTGGTATTCACGGCCAACTTCGACGAGCACTTGCGCCGCGTTCGGGCTGTTCTTCAAGCAATCAGGACCGCCGGACTGACTCTAAAGCCGACGAAGTGCCGGTTCGCCTACGGTGAACTGAAGTTCCTAGGCCATCTTGTGAGCAACGAAGGTGTTCGTCCTAACCCTAAGAAGACTCGAGCCGTAGTGGCATTTCCACCTTCTACCGACAAGAAGGCCGTCCGAAGCGTCCTGGGAGTTTGCGCGTACAACAAGCGGTTCGTTCGGGATTTCGCCAGCTTCTAGCGCCGCTCACGCACCTCACGAAAGGCATCGCGAACTTCGAATAAGGAGAAGAACAACAGGCATTCAACGAGCTGAAGCGACGAATCCAGTCGCCAGCTCATTCTTGGCCACTTCGACCAGTCAGTCTGCAACAGAAGTTCACATGGACACCAGCAATACAAGACTCGGCGCGGTACTAGTCCAACGACAAGAGGATACAGAGCGCGTAATCGCGTATGCTGGTCGGACCTTGTCGAACGCGGAACGAAATTACTCGACGACCGTGAAGGAAGGCATTTCCATCGCCTGGGCCATCACGAAATTCCGCCCATACTTATACGGAAGCCCTTTCTGAGTGATCACCGACCACCACTCGCTATTCTGGTTAGCGAGCCTGAAGTGACCCATTGGGACGCCTCGCTTGATGGAGCCTACGACTGCAAGAATACGACGTGATCGTGGTCTACAAGTCAGGCCAAAACCACAGCGACGCCGACTGCCTGTCGAGAGCCCCCGTCGAGTCAGCTACCGGCTCTGCCAAAGATGACGACGACGACGATGCACTTTCTTGGCGCAGTGAGCGTTTACGATATGGCAGCGCTCCAGCGGGATGATCCTGAGTTGCAAGCATTGATCGACCACTTGGAGGGATGAGGGGCTATGATTCCCCGAGCCTTAACTTTCACAGTGCCCTGCCAAGATTCGCTGTCCGCAAAGGTATTCTATACAAAGACAGCTTCGGGGACAGCAACTCGACGTGGCTCCTGGTAATTCCTACTAGTCTTCGAGAAGAGATCTGTCGTTTGTTATATTTTCTATTGTCCCCGTCTGTTTGCGCTTTAAACCTTATACTTACCATGGACCAACTAGCCCAAACCAAAGTTTTAATGAGATCTTCCAAGCCTGGCACGACGACCCGACATCGGGTCACCTTGGCTACAGCAGGACTTTCGCAAAATCCGATAGAAATACTACTGGCCCAAGCTCCCGAAGACTGTTCACACTCTACACACGATCGCGCCACGAGTGCCAGCGACGGAAGAAACCGCCGACGAAGCCGGCAGGCCTCCTGCAGCCGATCGCGCCCCACTGCACCGTTCCAGCAGATTTTAGTGGATCTACTGGGACCTTTCCGCCATCGACGCAGGGAAAACCGCTGGATAATTGTGGCAACTGATTATCTCACCAGGTACACCGAGACAAATGCATTTCCAGTCGGGAACCGCTGTGGAGGTAGCCAAGTTCTTCGTTGAGTCTATCGTCTTCCAAGACGGTGCTCCCCAAGTCCTGATTACGGACCGAGGGCTCCTCTTTCATGGCGCAGCTGACAGAAGAGATACTCCGCCTGAGGCACACCGACCATCGCCGAACCGAACCGCAGGCCAACGGGCTGACGGAGCGAATAAACTAAACCATGGCCGACACGGTGTCAATGTAGGTGGGCGCGAACACAAGACGTGGATGAGGTGTTGCCCTGCATCACGTTTGCGTACAACACCTTTTCAGCTGGTGCATGTCAGAAAGGTGACGACGATTCTCGACAGACGATGGCACCGACGACCGCCCAGCTGGCCACCCAATGAGCAGGAAGAGGTGCGCCAGCCAGTCCGCCTTCACCTAAAGGACCAACAACGCGTCGACCATGGCCGGTAGAACCTCCGTCGCCGCGACGTGGAGTTCCGGGCCGGAGACAGAGTTTGGGTGTAGACGCCCATTCGCCACCGTGGCCCAGCGAGAGAACCGCTAAAATTCTACTTTGTAGCGCCTACAAGATCATTTCCTGAGTTGGGACTTAACCTACGAGGTGTTCCCGGACGGATCCCGACCATCAGGTCGCCGCAAGCCACGACCTGAAGTGATCCACGTAGTTCGACTCAAGCCTTTTTACGAGCGTTAGGATTGTGACGCCGTATGTTTTATTTCGTATCACCGTCATTTTTTTAGCCATTTTTGTTTTCATTTCGCGTTGCAACGGCACGAGGCGCTTTTAAAGGGGGGGAGTTAATGCCCCGCGCAGGGCCGAACAACCAACGCTCGGTCACGGAATTCTAGAAAAATCGCGCTTATTCTTATTCTGGTCATGACTTTTTTATCATTTCGACGTAGTTTTTTGTTTCCGAAAGTGCCTTTTCATTCTGGCCCTGAACACACGACGCTCGAAGCTTCTTTGGCAAATTTTCGAGATAGTGACGCACAGAGTCGCCGCGGAGTTAATAGTTCACGCGACTGCGCGTCTTTTCCGAGGAACGCTTGACTGGTGGGTTGCGATAGAACAGAGATTGCGTCAGGGCGAGTCCATGCAGGGGACGGGGAAGCCGTCTGATTCAAGGGAACCGTTGTTATCATCTGCGGGGGTGAGCGTAGCTCGAATGAAAATGGAAGATGACTTTGCGGAATCATCTCCCATTTTCATTCGAACTACGCACCGCGCAGGCGGATGATAACAACGATTCCCTTGAATTGAGACAACTTCCTCCGTCCACTCTGCATGGACTCGCCCTGACGTCATCTCTAGTTCTATCGCAAGCCACCAGTCAAGCGCCCCTCGGAAAAAGACGCGCGCTTGCGTGGAGCTATTAACTCCGCGGCGACTGTACATACACTATATAAGGAGTTGCACGGGACCTTGTTTGATCAGCTCGCTCTCGCTTTCTGTAACGCCGCCAAATCGCCGCACGCGCTTCTGCAGTCTAAACTCTCGTCTTTTATTTTGTTTTGTACTAATTTGCCCATTAAACCTTTTTTTAATACACTGCTCATCCTGTCGTCGCCTTCATTCGTGATAATATTTCTGAGTCTTGCTGCTACGATACACATTGAATCGTTGAGGCAGAATGTTGTAACCTGGACCGATTCAATAAATTGATCAACGAATTTTTGTGATAATTTGAATCTTTAATGCGTCTTTCTAGGGATCAAAACTTCTCGTTTTTTTCGTCTTCAGAATTTATCAATTGAGAACGGCAACCTTACTCGAATCGGAAATGCTTAAACTTGAGCATATTTATCTTTTATAAAAAAAATCACAAGTGCTAACATAGTGGTTCCACGTAACAGCCTAAGATACTGATGATAACTTGTAGTACTTTTCCAAATATAATGTTTTCGTCGGTCTAAGTCTGGCAAACACGGGAAAAAATATGGTATAGCAATGCTTTCGTGAAATCTTCACCTGTGAAGTATAATGTTTATTTACCATTGCCAAACAAACTTTACAATGTTTCCGAATATTAACGATATACTAATTACAGAAGGATCACGGTCCCATCGATTGTCACAATCTAGCCAGGTACTCGGAATATGCTGTAAGTATTGCCCTAACGCTCGAGAGTTTCTGTACATTTAATTTTTGGACACACCAAGTATATGATAGCTCCATTGAACGTAATTCGTAATATTAAAGCTGTTATGTTATTAACATACATCAAGATATAAACTCAAGCAGGGCTGCCAACACGGAAAATCAGAATTTCCCCTACCGAACAACTGAAATTTTGCAATTTTTACCGAAATTATTCTTGCTTTCCCCAATAATTGCATAATATTAAATATTCATCGTTTTCTGCATCACGTCCACTCTTTCCATAAGATATATTTATATAGACTTTACACCACGCGTACGTTTCGGAAAAATGAGTTTATCAGGCCAAAACCGTGGCCAAGGCCAATCTGGCGAAGGGCGATTCAAACTGTCGAATGAATAATCCGTACCGTCACCATAGATGTTATGCGCGCCATTAAAATATCGTGTTTCTTTAAAACTTCACCTGCGCATCTTACAATTGTTAGTGCAAACCAAAAGGTGCAACACAAACGAGAGTTCTCTAAACACACGGAACACGACACAGTCAGCACCATTTCGTGCACGGCACTTCACAAAATATTTAGTCATGGTAAGTCTGTATCTCCAGACATCGCAGTGTTTCTTCTTGTACTGAAGCTTTCTTTTTCGAAAAGGCACATTGGCGCTCTCACAAGCATCGACTTGCCCCTTCCTTCGTAGGTTTCACGAGGGCGAGGGGGCAATTAAAACTGATTGGGTCAAAAAATTGTTTGAGTGCTGCTCAGTTTTGCCAGAGTCACACAACAGACCGCGAAACGGCTTGAGGGAATAACCCAAATATAGCCAAAGCCACTGGCATTTAATGTTTCATCGAAGAAAAAGCATAATTGACTTCAAAAGTTCCGGATATATACGCTGCCCCAACTTTCTCCAAACCAGCAAGATTTCCCTTATTCCCACGTAGACCTGAATATTACCTTAATCAGAGAAATTTATATCGAGTTGGCAGCCTTTCACTCACGTGTTAACATTATATACTGTCAGAGGGCTATTTAAAAATTCTTCCAAAAAACGAAAGAAAAAGTGTGACATTCATACAAGAAAAATGTAGCACTATACTCCGTGTCACTTTACCACTGGTCGCAGCCGACAATGCAATGGAGTCGACCAAAGAGCGCCATAAAGAGTACATCGTCACGGTAATCGTTGTTTTCGTAGGTCTGCTATTGCCGGCTAAAACAATCACGAAGAAAAAAAACGCAGGATCGCGTTGCGATTAGTGTGCTTGATTACTGTTGTTGAAGAAAGCAAAAAAAAAAAAAAAAGCGCGGTGATCAAACAACGTTTTGCGTTTAGACATGCGACATCTGCGCTACCTATTCAACAATATCACGATGTCGATCGATTGACATCGCGCCGATCATTCGTCGTTTGATGACGTGATATTAGAGTGTTTTAGTAGAGCGTTCAGTCGTCCTCGCTGCGCTATCCGCAATCCGCTGCGACCTCCACTGTATGTAGCGTAACGGAAGCGCCATTTCAAGTTTTAGTAGAACGTTCGGAAACCGCTACTCAGATTACAGGGTTACGAGAGCTAAAGCAACGCCGTTAGCAGCTCTTTTTGGAGACACGGACGCTTCCGTAAAACAAAGAGTTGTAAAGCAATCCTTTATAATACTTTTATTAACGTCGTTATCTTAATAGATTATTATTTTTTTATCGAATAAAGTGTTAAGCCTTGCTTTTTTTTTAATAGATGATGATAGTGTTTGTTATGGAATACAACTGACGGCCAATCTGTCCAAGCCAGTCCGATATGCGTTAAGCACCAAAGCCATCGAGAGAAATCTTCAAAAAGTAAATGAAAACAACCGTAGCTCTTATGCAGTGTCGTTGCGATCCGACTTTCTTCCCACTTTTCTCACCGCCACAGAAAGTAAAACGCCGAAATTCCTCATATCCGCCTGATCGGTCGCTTTCTTGGTTAGTTGTCCTCACGACAAAAGCGGCCGAGCAGGAGAAGTCACCTTCGCTCGCAGCATCACGAATTGCAAAGCTTTTCTTTCCCTGTGGTCGTATTTACCATGTCCGCCATAAATCGCTACCTGTCGCACATCCTGGAACGGCTTTGTCGGGGCTACCTCACGCAGCAGGAAGATAAAAACCGTCTTTCAGAACCGCGAAACTACGATCACGAAGCGGACAGGCGCGACATGGCGGCCATCTTGAATTGCGTCCCACGCTGGCTCTCACTAATCGCGCCAAGACATGTTCTTGCGAGACCCACCCTAAGGCACCGCGGTATGCGCGCTACGGTTCTCGCAAATTTCGTAGAATAGCTTGCCTTTGCTAGCTTCTCTAGCTCCGCTAATTTTCCGCTGTTGCCGCTCTAGCGTAATGCGTAGCGGCGGTGTCGAAACGATCTGCTAAAACTCTCTACCGAAGTGATGTTGCATTGCTTTAGCGTTGATGCAATGTTGGAGAATAAATTATTGTAGGTCGTGATGTGTTTTCCCGCCGTATTTAGCGGGGCAACTGAATTGCGACATTGGTTGCGTGATGTCAAATGTTTTGCTAAATTGAGCGGAAACCCTAACTTTATCTGCAAGTACCGTGACACCAGGTCACGTGATATCTGTTGGAACTGTTCAGAGCGCGTCGACTGTAGAAGAAAGGGGCAAGCACGCGACCAAGCATTGAAGCGGCCACTACCTCGGCCGCTTGATCACGAGCTGTGCCACTACGCTAACTACGCCCAGAAGTGCTTTTGACAACGTTGGTCGAGCGAGCACCTGACGTAACTTGGGTCGCTGCATGCTACGAAGTAGTTACATCACCAAATTAAGGTTCGAGACTTGGTGCTTCTGCGTGAAAGCATGCAGCCACGCCAGTTGTGGAAGAGAGGAATCGTTTAACAGGCATTCCTGAGTTTCGGCACCCAGAGTGACGGATCTTTTTTGGTCAAAGGCCGACGCTTCAGTCTGAATAATAGCAAACTACATTACTGGTCAAACATCGGGTATATAATGTAGACATTGTTTGTGAGCCATCGTCTTCTTCCTTCTTGGGCGTAGTGGCACAGCTCGTGATCAAGCGGCCGTGGTAGTCGCAGCTCCAATGCTTTGGTCGCGCGCTTGCCCCCTTTTTCTGGTGTTGACGCGTCCTCTGAATAGTTCCAACATCCTCCCTCCGAAAAACGCACTTACCGCTCATTCACACTGGAAGCGGATCCGTGTTCGCAGCGGTTGCGAACGCGGTCGTATAAAGTTCCAGTACAATTGCACGCGCATTTGATGTCATCGAGTGCGCGTGCAATTGCACTGAATCTTTATACAACCGCGTTCGCAACCGCTTTGCGAACGCGGATCCCCCTCCAGTGTGAATGAGCGGTTAGTCCGTTTTTTCACCTCGAGGATTCCAGGCAGTACAACAGCTGTACAGGGCGCTTCACTGTAGTTCCGTCGGGAAGCCTCACTTCGCAAGAACGTACCTTGTCGTTTCGTACCGGAGTACCTGTTGGACGATTCCTGTCTTCCGCAACTGGCGTGGCTGCATACTTTCACGTGGAAGCACCAAGTCTCCAACCTTGATTTCGTGACGTGACTGCTTCGTAGCATGCAGCGACCTAAGTTCCGTCACGTACTCATCCACGTTGCCAACAGCTCTTCATGACTTCTTGTCTGTGCTTCCTGTGCTTCCGTAGAGTTTCAGCTTCAACGTCCTTTAGGTCCGGAGCGTCGGGTTGGGTAACGACGCCAGTCACTTGCCAGCAAGAAAGCACGACGGGGATAAAGGCTGAGGCTCTTGGCTTTTGTTGTGGGTGAAAGTCAGTGGTCTCGAATTAAAAACAGTCTCTATTTCGCTAAGCAGGGTTCCAAGTTCTTCCTTGGTCAAGAGTCTTCGGCCAATGGCCTTTTTCAGTGATGTCTTGAGTGACCGCACCAGACGCTCACAGAACTCGCGCCACCATAGGGCACACTCCGCAATAAATTTCCAGTGATTCTGTTGTTGCTGAAGCGATCCTTGAGCTCTTCGCTGCGAAGCATGTTCCAGAGTTCTTTCATTTCCTTATTTGCTCTCTTAAACGTCAGTGCGTTGTCGAGTAAACAAATCTTGAACGTGCTCGTCGTGAAGTAAACCGCCTGAGCGCTCGCAGGAATGCTTCCCGTTGTCACGACCGAAACCACCTCCACATGAACAGCCCTTGTCACCACGCACGTGAACAATGCCACATATGCCTTTTCGGTCAACGTCTTCGTTGAAACCCACATGGGTACGGCGAAATCGATTTCCACGATTTCGAAGGCATTCGCTTCCGTAACACAGACGGAAGGCAGAAGCGCAGTCACTTCAGTCAAAGGTCGAGCATTCAGACGTCAGCACACTATGTATTTTGCTCATTTCTGTCTTGAAGAAATGTCGAGCACGTAAGATCCACAATCGCCTGTGGCTGCACCAGCGTGTTGTGCACTCCAGCAAGGAGTAATCGTCGGTGCGCTTGATTGACTAACAAACTAAAGGTGGTCTTTCGGCAACACAACTGGATGCTGCTCGTCCTAAGGCCTTCCTGAAAACTGAAATCTTTCCGCCACTCGGAGAAGTACATTGCTGTCTAAAAAGAAGGGAACAGTTCCGAGGGTTAGACCCGGTGGAAGTGTCTTGCCTTCTCGAATACTCTTCGATTCTTCAGCAAAAACACACACGCTGTATTTGTTCTATCAATAACCTCTCTTCACGGTTGAGTTCTTCGCCAGTTAATGGCCCAGAGTAAGCTCTTCTCGTTTTATTTATGAACCGCAGCATCCAAGCTGTCGTTCGCAGTAGGCGAGGCGAAGAACTGAACCTATTGATCTCTGGTGTCACTGTCGTGTTTGAACTAGTTGTTTAAGTAGTGAACATTTATTCTTCAGGCGATTCCACAGTGTCGTCTTGAGGTCCAGATTGTTGAGGCCACATAGAACCGTTGGTTAAACAACTGGGTCCACTCCACCACGTCCTCAATTCCCAGCAACTCGGATGTTGAAATTCCCCTGGTCACTAGATCAGCTGGGTTTTCGTTTCCTAGGAAGTGTCTCCAGTTGCCGGAATCGGACTTGCTCTGACTTTCTACAACTCTGTTGGTAATGAATGGCTTCCACCTGCTTGCATCTCACAGAATCCAGCAGATGGCTATCTTGGAGTCCGTCCACAACTGTGCCTCTTGAATGTCTTCGTGTAATCTCTGTCTGGATATAATTGCTTAGTCTTGTGGCAATAAGTCATACCAGAAGTTCAAGTCGTGCCAGTGAAACCTCCTTCAGAGGAGAATAACGAGACTTGCAGGGGACCACTGTAAACACCGTGTCCCCGCAATCACTCATTGTGGCCAGGTAGGCAACAGCCTCATATGCCACGGGGCTCTCGTAAGCAAAGACATGTAGGACCTTTCGTGCCATTGTTCCTTTCACTCCTTGTCAGCATACGTGTGGCACCATGATGTCGCAAAGTGACGCCAATTCGTCACACCACTTCAACCACTTGTACCACTGAGTAAATATTCCCCACGGCAAAGGGTCGTCCCAGTCCATGTTCAGTTGCCAGATCCGCTGGAACCATATCTTCTCATGGACAACAAATGGAGCAATGAAACCCAATAGATCGTACAACCTGGCTGTGGTCTGTAACACGAATATTTTTGTATCCGTGTTTCTTTCAAGAAACCTCACCACATCGCCTGGTAAGAATGTCAGGATGTCTTCGTTGTTGCCAGCTCAGTTACAGCACTTTCATTAACCCTGCAATCTGCCTCATTGGTTTGTCACTTTCTTGGTTTGCGCATATTTGTTGGAGCAGGTTACTCGAGTTTGGGGCCACTTTGTGTAGCTTCGTGAACGCCTGTCGGAAGATTTCAGTCGCTTCTGTGCAAATCTTCAGTTCCTCTGCCTCATTTACTTCACCCGTGAGAATGTCGTCGACGTACAGGGAGTGCTGAAGCAGTGGTGCTGTCTCCGGATATTCCGATGCCATGGCCTCCAAGTGGTGTCTCAGTGTCGCCGCCAAAAGAAACGGGCTCGACGTGGTGCCGAAGGGCACTCGTGTCATCCTCCATTCGATGATTGGAGGAAGAGGCTTTCAAACTTCTGGTGTCGTTTGGTACCAGAGGAATCGTAATGCGTCATGATCATCTGCTTCGATGTTGATTTGAAGAAGTGATTTTTCGATGTCAACTACCAATGTCACACGATGCCTTCGGAAGTTCAGAAGTATCCCAACGATGTATCGGTTGAGGTTGGGTCCACTCTTCAGACAGTCATTTAAAGACGACTCGTAGTTTGGTGGTTGTGCTGCTCTTACGATGAACTGCTTGATGCGGCATGTAGTAGAGCCTCTTTCTGCTTGTTCGCTGGCTGCTGGTTCTACTATGTTGGTTTTCGTGTACGTCTGGACTGTTGCGTCGTACTTTCGCATTAGCTCATCATTCCGGATAGTCTCTTTATTAAGAGTTGAAGGCGTTTCTCTGTGATCCGTCCGTTGTCCCCCACATTCGCTCTGTTTTTTCATGGAAATAAAACTTTATATCGCTGCTAATTTTTTCTGATGGTTTCCTAAAACCTCTGGCTCACTGGATCTACTTTCGCACGAGGCGTTCCGGTCGCCCCCATCATTTCCAGGTCCCAGAAGTTCTGTAGCACCTCTGATGTCTTGCTTTCAGCTGTTGTTTCGTTGAGGGCCATGACCTGGGAGCACTGGACGACTGTTGATGAAAGTTACATTGGCCCTTGAATTGCCCAATCAAAGGAAGTTTCCACAGCCTGAAGCTTCCATATAGCTTCCGAATCTTGCCTGTGACAAAGTACCAGTAATGGTCGCTTCCTAACAGAACGTCGACGCCAACGGCACAGTCTTCCATGTAGAGGTCTGTAATGACAACTCCTATTGCTTCCAGTTGTTGACTAACCTCTTCTGAAGGATAAGGTAGTCGCTATCCACAGATTCGTTCAACCTCGAGAGCTTCCAACCGAAAGAGTGTGCCACTGTGTCTATTTTCAAGAGTCACTAGCACCCGATGAAACGTCTTTTTGGTTTTATGGTCACGGAATGTTCCTACTGTTAGCCTCTCGTTGCCCTAATGACGGCACCCCAGCTCTCTCGACATTATTTTGGTTATAAATGACCACTGACTCCCACCATCGAAGAAGACTCTGATGAAGGCACGCTGCTTGGCTCCTGAGCTCCAAACTTTAGCTGTTTGCAGCAGCACCGTCTTCCTTGCTTCATCAGTGACAGCTGCTTGAAGTGTAAGACACGGATTGGTGGAGACTTCACTTTTCCGTGTTGTTTCCGGTTTCTCAGTTGATCTCGAGAGGAATTCGGGGTCGAACATAACGGTGGTGTGTCGACCTTGGCGCTCAAACCATGCGATCTTGCTTCTGCACTTCTTGGCGAGGCGGTTTCGTTTTGTACATTTAAAGCATCGTCCAGCCTTCTGAAGGGTCTGTCATATTTCAGTGAGAGACATGATTTTAGTGTTCATCTCGGTGTCATGGCTTGGCGACTTGCAGAACGCACACTCGTAGGTTGTCTGTTCGTTGCAGGAGTGCTGCTGCTGTCCCTCTGTTTCTCCATGACCTCGCAGGTTCTTTTGATGTAGCAGACGTAAACTGTTTTTCTTCTGAACTGCCTTTTAGGCGATGATTCGATTTCTTTGTGCAGAAAGTCCCTTCTCTGCTTTCTACTTCTACGCGCAGAAACGTCAGGAGAATCGGCAGTTTACTATGTTGACCTCGGTGTTGGCCACTGTTGTTAGTACTAGAACAGGGCAGCAGATGGGGTGCTCTGTCGTCGGTGCTCCTCGTTGCGCACAACAGTTTTATGGTAGGCAAGAACAAGGTCTTCGGGAAGCAGCCAAAGTAGTAATGGGTGCAGAAGTGTAAAGAAGGTTTCTTCGCTCACCCCAAGAGACCTGAGCCCGCGGATGTTCCTGTAGGTCGTCGTGCAGTCGGCTGAGCACTCAGACATCGAGGAATGATCGGATCCGGTGTCTCTCAAATAGCCTGAGCATGCGATCGTGGATCAACCATTTTTCGTCACCAAACCAGGATTAGAGGATATCCCGAGCGTCCTTGCAGCAGCTCGCGGTCGCTGGTACTCCGGCAATCACTGGAGCGGCTTCTTCAGAGAGAGCAGCACTCAAGTAGTTCAACTTGTCGGTCGGCGATAACTCTTGGTTATTGTGGACCCTGTTCAAACTGAGGATGCCGCGAACTTTTCTCGAGACCGAAGGTTCCATGATCGAATCAAGCGGTTCGAAAGGTTCGAAATATTTTGAATTCTCGAACTTTCCTTATCAAGAAATTCGACGGAAGTCGAATTTGAGAACTTTTTTAAATCCAAGTTGTTCGACACTTTTCAAAATTTCGAACTTATTACGCTTAGAAAGTCGATAAATTTCGAAATTTTGAACTTATTAGTTGAAAGAATTCGAAAAGTGTCGAACTTTCCCGATTCCTGAAAAGCAAAAAAGTTCCGACGAACTTCGAACTTTTCGCCGAACTTCAGAAAGACCGGCGGGCGGTTTCATTTTGGATTCAAGCTGTGAGGACTCACTCCTAATCTTTTTTTTTTTCGCATTTTTACATCCGTTTTTGCATTCCTTGCGAAACACAATGCCGTTTACTTCAATCATCTGACATGCTTGGTTTTAAAGAAATAAATTCCCGAAGGAGCGGGGGAAGGATGACGTATTTTTTGACAATTGTCGTTTGTGCCATATTTGAAGCGCGCTATAGCCGAAGCTTTTTTTATGGCAGAGAGGTTAAACTTTTTAAGAATGATCTATGTATAGCCTAGGTAAGTGTCGTCAGAAGATATGAATACTGTTGTTCAAGACGAGTTTCAAAAAAATATCCACACATGTATCTACGGGCAATCTGCCCTAAACTTGGTAATTTGTTTTGTCTGGACTGTTTGAGGTATCGCATTTAAATTCACACCACAGACAGTACATATCATTACCATCTGCAGAATACAAAATAATGTATTTTTTTTCACATTAAGGAATAAACGAACTCATGGGGGAAGATTTCTAAAATTATTCAAGTTAAGCACGGTAAAAAAATATTTTTAATTGTTTTTCTTATTTTACGTTCCTGGGACGTGTTTTTTAGCCTGGACACCTTTTTGTAGGAGAAACTTGTTTCGTAGTTCTGGGCTTTTTGAATATGCAAGAATACAGCTACTTCCGGCGGGTTCTTGATGGTTTTTTTTTTCCTCTCCAGCTTTGCGATTATTGCATTTATTATGTTTATTTAGTTAACATTTTTTACCAATGGCACAGGTATTTAGGTGCAAAATAATAGCTTTGAACTTTCGAACCACTGAGGATGTTATGAGCAGTGCCTTCTGACAACGAGTTTCTAACAATGACCATCTACGCCATCTTTTCTGCAGTGAAGAGCGAAAATAGCTATACATATGCATAAATAATTAAAGATTAAAATAAGCTCAACCATGCCCTCTTTCACCATATTGTTTTCTTTAACAGTCCGAAATATCTCGGGGGGGGGGGAGACTGGACTTCCCCCCTTTCCCCGCCGTTTTTCCTCTTCCGACGTCACTGGAATGGTAGAGCGCTCCTTGACCTTAAGTTGTGTCGGCTTTGTGTTTTTTGCCCGGCGTTTCTTCCATCCCGGAAAAAAAAACCTCCAAAGCAATTACCAACTAAAAAAATTGTCAAGGTGCAGGTGAGCTAGTTATGGTGATCATGATGCAAATTCCTGAGACTGGGAATGAAATTCAAAAGAAATAGCGTAAAAAGAAGAGAAAGTCGACGGGACGAACGTCTCAAACTCAGCTGAGTTCAGTTTGAGACGTTGTCCTGAGCTGAGTTTTCAGCTGAGTTGAGTTTGAGACGTTGTCTTGAGCTGAGTTTGAGACGTTGTCCTGTCCCCTTTTTTCTGCCTTCTTACACTTTTCTTTCGAATTTCATTCCCAGAGCTGATTTTGACGCGTTGTCCTGTCCCCTTTTTCTTTCTTCTTACACTTTTCTTTCAAATTTCATTTCCCAGTCTCAGGATTTTGCATAATGTACAAACTAAACTTACTATATGCCAGCGTCACGCGGGCGGCGTTCGATCGGATTACTACCAGCGTTCAAGGGGCGTAGGGAGGTAATTTGCCAGATCGCTTCAAGGTTTTTCTGGGCCTCAACCACCTGCCTGCCCCTGGCTGTTTCTAACTGGATGAGTATCGGTCAACAGTGCGGTCGGTGATCACTACTTCGTGATGCACGTTACTGCCCCCTCCCGCCCCCCGTGCTGGCGGTCACGATTACTGAACTATGGTCACACGTCACTCTGCACTGGTAAATATTCCAGCACATTTGGGACACTCGTCGTCTCATTTCATTGCTTGACAAACTCCGCCCAGTTGTCTACATATCACACCCGAACTTTTCTAAACCTGATTTCGTGAAGACCAGTGAGGCGTGAAAAAACGTTATTTGAAACTGAAACTGTCGCGGAGCGTGAAAACCGGACTTCGAACTTTGCGCACTTGGACTTAAAAGAAATTCAAAACCTTCGAAGTTTTTTCTCGAATTTAGCCCTAAAAGAAAATCGAACCCTCGAACTTTTCAACCTCTATGTAGAAATAAATTCAGAAATTTTTGAATTTATCGAGCTTTATTTATTTATTTATTTATTTGTTATGTCTGTAAGAATGCGAAACGTTCCAATTTTTCAAATTTCAGATTTAAAAAAATTTAAACATTCGAATATCTCGATTTTAAGTTAGGAAAGTTCGAAATCTTCGAATTTCTCGAACCTCAAGTACAAAAAAAAATACTCGAAATGATCAAACCCGAACTTTTAGAAACCGTGAAAGCTTCGAACTTTTCGTAATGGAAACTCCACGGATTTTGAAAGTTGCGAATTTTTCGAATTCGAACCTCCGTACGGTCGAAAATATCGAATCGTTCGAATTCGAACCTCAGTTCTTTTTGAAAATATCGAAACCTTTCGAAATCGAACTTAGGGTGGTTCGCGGAATCCCTAGTTCGAACTGCTCCCAGAAGGGCCACCACTGTAAGGTATATCTCCGTTGAAACTCAAAAGCTCCAACTTGGGGAGCTTCACATTCGCAGATGTTGCCGCTCTGGCTTGTTCGATCGGAGATCCTGGCATTCTCGTCACTTTTGATGCTAATCTTGAAGCTCAGGCGAGCGGAGTAAGCGACGACGTGGTCGTTGTACTCAATAGTCTGCGGGTACTCCTGTTCTGCTTCCGCATCTATTAACAATAGCTCGATTGCAGCGCCTGTTTCGTTCGGTTGGCCATGTATGGTACTGAGACGAGAGAGAAGAATCCGGAGCTCCTCTTCAACAAGCACTTCGCGTTCCACAGCCGCGTTGATCCCCGAAAGTACTTTGTTGACTTGAGAGCGTTGGGTCTTCTGCTTCTCTCTGAATCTCTCCATCGCCGTGTAGTTAGGGTCTTGCCGTTTTACTTCTCCGATGTCGAGAGTTGATGCTCTGTTTAATCAACCATGAGACTTAACGTCCAGTCCGGTAAAGGTGAGTCCCGCATTTCGGCACCCAGTGACTGATCTTTGTTGGTATAAGGTCGACGTCTGAGCCTAAATAGAAACAAAATACATTACTGGTGTGGGCTTCTATCTCCGATTCCCTCCGACCCCGTCTCCGGATGAATGATGACACAGCGATACTTCGCTCTCGGCAAAAGTGTTTATTGACTCACTTATTGCCTTGGGGGGTTTCTGGATCGGGGGCGAGGCCTGGAGAGGGTTCCGCTGCTCCTGCCGCTGCTCCGAGTCCCGGCGGTAGTCGCCCACACCGCGCACCGGGGCCGTCGCCGTCCAGGGTCGCTCGCCAGTCCGTCCGTCTGCCCGTCTCCGAGACCGTCCGGCAGCGCCGGCGTCAGCCGGCCGCTCGTCCGCCAGACCTGCCCCAGTTCGTCCTGTCCCGGCGTCTCCCCTCTCTCAGTCCCAGAGCGTCCCTTTTATAACCACAGACCACGCGCACCAACACGGCATGTCCACGTGCGCCGCCACGTGATCCCGGAGGCCACTCCCCAGGGCGACGCCCAGGCCGCGGTTCTTTAGCTGGAGGCCCCGAGAACACTAGGGCCCTTGTTCATAGCCGAACGTCCCGGTCGTCGACCCAGGAGGGCGTGAGCCGCACTCTCGTGGTATCTTCCTCGGGCGCCCAGACGTCGAACCCCTGGCCGGGCCCCCGGAGTCAACGGCCTCAGGCGGGAGGCGGCAGGCCCCGAGAACACTGGGTTCGTTGTTCTTAGCCGACGGCCCCGAGAACACTAGGGCTAGTGCTCTTAGCCCCGCCATGAGCCGCTCTCTGCCAGATGGCCCTGGCGTCCCGACTAGGTCTCCAGACGGGCCGCCGAGAGGGACGCCAGCCTTGGCCGTCGACTCCCGGGAGGCCCCAGGCAGGGGCCCCCACGTGGTCCCAGAGGGGCGAGGGTCTTCCCCGGGTGCTCAGATGATCGAACCCTCGGCTGGGCCCCCGGCGGGGCCGCAGAGGGGGTCGCCGACGTGACCCCTGAGGAGCGGGGAAAGGAGTCGCCGGCCTCTCGCCGTCGTGGCCTCGACCGCACGGGGGCTGGGGGTCCCGGCGGGAGGCGGCCCGAAGAACGGCCGCCGGACGGATTCCCACACCTCCCCCCCCCCCTCAAGGCCCGGACTGCGGTGGGCGCTGTTCGGCAGGGGGCGGACGGTCCAGGAACCAATCCGGAGCACCACAGCTCACAACACGCCCGGGCACTTAGGCACACAATACACGCCGGCTCTTGAAGTTCGCTTTCATGCCAAATATTCCAAACCGCGAATCGCGCAAAAAGGAATGCCGGCACGCTGTATCAAACAGCGCGACGAAACATAAATCTTTCGATCGCTAGACATGCCACGAAATAAAAACAAAACTCTTCATTTCAATACCAACAGGCAGGCAATCATCAGGAACGTCACGCTACACATTCGAGAGGTACTTAAGAGGAAAACTATTCCTCCGCGAACAGGTATGAGCACTTTCTATATACTCAAATCGTACATACGTCCATTATACAACGCTTGCTCCTATAAAGCTCTGCCGCATTCTTTTAAAACAGAAAACAATTTACCAGAGCGTCAGAACCGCACACCTCTGACAACAATATTAATTTCTAGCACACTTTCGAAGAACGCACAAAACCTAAAAAACTAACGATAACCTCCAGTAAGACGGAGACGGCAACAAATCCTGCAACGTTCGCGAGGTGCGACACGGAATAGCTACGGAAAAAGCACGCTGCAAACAGCTGCAATTACCCAAGACGGGCAGCCATGCACTCGGCGTTTGCGACACCCGAGCTACAAACACGCTGCAGCCAAGCTACGCAGCACGCCTTCATCAGAAGGGATAATCACCTTACTGAGAGGCTGTTGTTCTGTGGTACCGGCCACTTACACCAGTACAAAGGAAACAGTATCTAGATCGTGCGAACAGCAGATCTTATTGGACAACCTATTTACACGGCTATGTCCGTAACGTCCGGGCATGTACCAGACGTTACCGCTTCACTGCTCGGAGGTGACCTCCCAACAGGAGCGACGAGCGCGTAACGGCGGTCCGCACCGAACCCCGCACGGGCTCGACAACCGCGACAAGCGTATCGGCGCACGTTAGAGTTCTCCCCGGCCAAACCCCGAGACCGCATAACTAAAAAGTCTTCCAGCTGATGTCAAGGCCGGCCGGGATCGAGCAATAAAAGTACGCCGTCAACGCGTCTCGCGACTCTTCGACGTTCTCGATCCGAGCAACGAGCCCTCATACTAACGCAGTAGACTACGCACAAAGCTCGCCCCCAACCAAGTCAACACGCCGCAAAACTGAAAAGTCTTCCTGCGACTGTAAAGACAGGCAGGGTTTGAACAATGTAAGTATCCCACACGCGCACCTTTCAACTTCCGTGCAACGAGCAAGATACCGAAATGCCAAATAATCTAACCGGCCGGTCTCGGAGATGGACGAGCTAATAAACTATATTTGCTCTGCATAAACAGTTTCCGCAGCGTCGAAGTGTCTACCGCATTTACCGCCGCATTCCAACACCCGCTACCCATTCATGCAAAAGCTGCAGTTTGTACAGCGACGGGCTGACCCAACGCACAACAGTTATAGGCCGCCGACGGCCATGCCGCTGCCATAATTTCTAGGCTTCCCGGGCACGTACCCGCCGACGTGAACCGTACGTTTTCCCGGGCCAACCGCGCATCTGTACAGGATGAAACTATGAACAACTCGTCACATCATCGCAAGACCGCCACTCCCTCGGGCAGCTTTTCACTGCACGAGCACAGCTCCTTCCCTCCTATCTGTCGTTTCTCCCCTTAATCTATAATTTCACTCTAATCCAGGTACGCTCTCTACGCCCTCGCGTCCCAACGCGAACCCAACCACAGCCGAGAGCCGTACTGTATCCGGCGGCACCGCAAAGCGAGCGCTAGCCGCCGCTCCTCCGGAGACGAACGAAGATTTAAGTTTGGGGGTTTTACGTGCCAAACCAACGACGGGCATCTGGCACGCCCCAGCGGAGGACTGAGGATTAATTCCGACCACCTGGGGATCTTTTGACGTGCAACCGAAAGCTCGGTTGCACGGCGCCTCCTCCGCAATAAGCCTCCGTCAGATTGCGGGCACCTCGGCCGGGATTCGAACCCGCCACATGGGGATCCGTAGGCCAGCGCTCTCGCGTCGGAGCCACCGAGGCGACTGGAGACTAACGAAATGAAAGAGGAACTTCCGCCGCGAGGCTCAACCATCGATATGGCGGTGTGAGAGCGCGGTGGCTCGCGGGACCCGCGGAGCCCGTCTGGCGCTGTTCGGCCCCGGCATCCGCCGCCCGATCGCGGGGCCATCTCCAGGGCCGCCGACCCCGGAAGTCGGGCCGCCTCGACCCAGGGCCTCCACCCCGGGTAACACGGGGAGCGTCGACGCCCCCATTGTCCGCGGGCGGGCCTCCTGGAAGGGGTCGTCCCCGGCCAGCGCCTGCACGCGAGCGGCGTCTCGCGGCGCTCCAGGAAGGCATTCCAGGTTCAGGAACGCTGGTGTAAACCCAGTGGATCGGTTCACTGTCGTTCGAATGGCGAAACCCATCTCGACGATGTGCTTGTCCCAGTCCCGGTGTCACTCCGTCAGCGCGACCAGCATGCTCTTCAAGTTCCGATTCACTCTCTCAGTGATATTGGCCTGAGGATGCTACGGTGATGTCCTCGTGTGCTTGATATTGAGGGCCAAGCAGGAGACCACGAAGACTTTACTAGTGAAATAACTAGCGTTGTCGCTGACGAGACACTTAGGTGTTCCGAAGCGCAGGAAAGTGTCCAACAACTTTTCCCAGATCCGCTCCGAGACCAGTTTCCTCAAGGGGTACAGCTCCGCCCACTTCGAGAAATGGTCAGTGATCACCAACAGGTACTGGTTTCCCCGAGGACTCCTCGGCAGTGGGCCAACGATGTCGCACGCGACTATCTCCCACGGGTAGTGACTCACTACCGGCTGCATCGACCCCGGGGGCTTCCCGCCTCTCGGTTTCGCCTTCTGGCAAGCCGGACAGCTACGACAGTACCGAAATACGTCCTGCCTCATTCCTGGCCAGGTCGCGACGCGACATAACTTTTGAAAAGTCTTGCTGCCGCTGCCATGACCGGCCAGGGCCGAGTCGTGGAAGTACCTCGTAAACTTCCTGCGTAGCTTCCTAGGAATCACCACCCTGAAGGGAGGGTCGTTCCCCTCCTCTTCGTCGATCGCGGGGATATAGCGGAGCAATAACCCATCTTCGCCCAGCAGATACGAATCGAACGGCGCGCCGATTCGCCCGTCAGTGTTCCCGGTGTCAACCGCAATTTCCGCAAGTTTTCCCAACACCCGCTGACAAAATCCATCTGCTCCCTGGGCCTCGACAAGCTCTTCCTTGCTCACCACTTCACCCCAAGCCACGATCCTTTGCTCTCTCGTAGCGCGACCCACCGCTGCTACGAGCTCCGGCTGCTCCCCCTCCTCCCAGCCATTCTCTAGCTCTCCATCGGTGGCGGGGGCCTCCCCGCACACGGAGACATTCTCCCTTCTCTCCCGCGCTCCTCGTCGGGCAGACGATCATGACAGGACCTTCGTGCGGCGTGCCCGCAACGAAACTTCGTGCGGCGTTCCCGCCACGAAGAGGACCCCCAAAAAGAGCGCTAAACGGTGCCCAAATTCAACCGGAAACAGGTTGGGAATCGGAATGCCAGCCTGATCAAAAATCAGGCCCCACGTTGGGCGCCAGGTTATGTGGGCTTCTATCTCCGATTCCCTCCGACCCCGTCTCCGGATGAATGATGACACAGCGATACTTCGCTCTCGGCAAAAGTGTTTATTGACTCACTTATTGCCTTGGGGGTTTCTGGATCGGGGGCGAGGCCTGGAGAGGGTTCCGCTGCTCCTGCCGCTGCTCCGAGTCCCGGCGGTAGTCGCCCACACCGCGCACCGGGGCCGTCGCCGTCCAGGGTCGCTCGCCAGTCCGTCCGTCTGCCCGTCTCCGAGACCGTCCGGCAGCGCCGGCGTCAGCCGGCCGCTCGTCCGCCAGACCTGCCCCAGTTCGTCCTGTCCCGGCGTCTCCCTCTCTCAGTCCAGAGCGTCCCTTTTTATAACCACAGACCACGCGCACCAACACGGCATGTCCACGTGCGCCGCCACGTGATCCCGGAGGCCACTCCCCAGGGCGACGCCCAGGCCGCGGTTCTTTAGCTGGAGGCCCCGAGAACACTAGGGCCCTTGTTCATAGCCGAACGTCCCGGTCGTCGACCCAGGAGGGCGTGAGCCGCACTCTCGTGGTATCTTCCTCGGGCGCCCAGACGTCGAACCCCTGGCCGGGCCCCCGGAGTCAACGGCCTCAGGCGGGAGGCGGCAGGCCCCGAGAACACTGGGTTCGTTGTTCTTAGCCGACGGCCCCGAGAACACTAGGGCTAGTGCTCTTAGCCCCGCCATGAGCCGCTCTCTGCCAGATGGCCCTGGCGTCCCGACTAGGTCTCCAGACGGGCCGCCGAGAGGGACGCCAGCCTTGGCCGTCGACTCCCGGGAGGCCCCAGGCAGGGGCCCCCACGTGGTCCCAGAGGGGCGAGGGTCTTCCCCGGGTGCTCAGACGATCGAACCCTCGGCTGGGCCCCCGGCGGGGCCGCAGAGGGGGTCGCCGACGTGACCCCTGAGGAGCGGGGAAAGGAGTCGCCGGCCTCTCGCCGTCGTGGCCTTGACCGCACGGGGGCTGGGGGTCCCGGCGGGAGGCGGCCCGAAGAACGGCCGCCGGACGGATTCCCACACTGGTCAGACATCGGGTACATAATGTAGACATCGTTCGGAAGCCATCGTTTTTTTCCTTATCTTCTGGGCGTAGTGGCACAGCTGGTGATCAAGCGGCCGTGGTAGTGGCAACTCCAAACCTTTGGTCACGTGCTTGCCCCCTTTTTCTGGTGTCGACGCGCGATCTTAATAGTTCCAACAACATCAATAGGGAATTTTTATTGATCGTTCCTTCCGTCCCCCAAAGGCTTTCCGCAAGCCGCAACGATATCCGGAACGCAGCACTCAAGGTCAGCGGCGCGCATGCGCACCTAGAGGCGTCTTCGTTGCGGAGAGCGTAGCGGAGTAGGGAACACGATCTATGGAAACTGCCTATCATTTTAGCCAAATTTAGCTGGAAACTTATTTTGTGCCTGGGTCACGTGATATCCATTTTTACGCTAAATTTAGCGGGAAAACTGGATTGGTACAAAGGTCACGGGACATCAATTTTTCTGCTAAATTTAGCAGGGAACCTGAATTCGTCTGTAGGTCCCGTGACGTCAGGTCAGTGATCTCAAGGGATCCTGTCAAATTCAGCGGGGAAATTGAATTGGTGCAAAGGTCACGTGACGTCAATTTTTCTAGCTGACTAGACTATTTTCAAAATCCCCCAAGCTCCCTGGCCCACACTTGAGGAATCATGGGAACAGTGTTCCTACAATTCCCTAGTGATCGGTAATTTCGGTGAATTTGATGCTTACATGCTTTAGAGCGTAATTCGGGGTCATCCTGAAGAAGCATCATTAAGAGTTCAATGACCTGTCATGATTTAAGACAACCGTGAGACAGGGGAAACAAGAAGGAGCAAGCACGACGAAGTCTGAAAGCACAGCTGCGAATTAATTTTTCTGACTCGTCACTTTTTATAGAGCGACCCCACTATCACTAGAGCTTACTACCGTCAACCCCACGATACACATCGGATGGGAAAGGCCTAATGACCCCGATCTGAAGAAACCGGAACCGAGCCGAACACACTTCCACAACAATAGAACAATAGAACATCTACCGTCACCCCCGACACACGCCGAAAGTCAAACCTGAACACACCGATTAGAAGAAACAACGAAGCAAAGAACACTAAAAACGCCTATGAGCAGCCCCGCTGACTCCGCTGCAAATCATATGGTTTTGGTTACAGTCCGCAATCTCGGCCTTTAAGCAATTTTTCCCAAAATAACAATCGCGAGAATGATAATATTATAACAGATTGCTGCAGTTCAGCCAGGTTGGAAAGATGGATTGCATGCCCATAACTAAGAACGCTGACATTGACGAGAAATTTTAAAAGTGATATTACAGGTCTTCG
Organism: Ixodes ricinus; assembly: GCA_037355805.1. Lineage (NCBI taxonomy): Eukaryota > Metazoa > Arthropoda > Arachnida > Ixodida > Ixodidae > Ixodes > Ixodes ricinus. Next base: position 63,634 of record JAZHYW010009733.1, read on the forward strand.
GACTTTATAGGACGCTTATTCAGGATGACCCAGGATTACATTCCAGAAGTGTGTAAACATCGGATTTGTCGAAATACCGATCACTAGGAAGCTGAGAGGAACACCGTTCCCATGATTCCTGGGGTGCGGACAGGGGCCTGTGGGGATTTACCAAGTGGTCAAGGGTGCATGAGTCACGTGATGTCTATTTTCCAGCTGAATTTAGCGGGGAACATGAGGTCAGCGGGAAATGGACGCATTGCTCGCTCAAATGAGTGAAAACGAAGACAACAAAAAGGACTGTCATTCACGAGTGCGGCAGCAGAGCACGCTCAACGATCCCGACAAACAGTGTACATCGAGGATCGTGTAAAACTTTGTAAATATTGTACATAAATATGTAGTACCAAGTCTTTGGTTCCTACGTATTTGATAAACCGGACGTGATCTAGACCCAGTCACAGCTACGAGCGCGTTCACTTGCGTAGTCAGGCGGTTGACCTGCTCCCGCACGTTATCAAGAACAGTTGGGATCGGCATCTTGTCGGCGGCAGTTCTCTTCAAGGCTTACCATCAAATAGCTGTGGAGCCGGCAGATGCTCCCAAAACGGTCGTCACAACACCATTCAGCGTTTCCGGGCTTCTCCGGATGCCATTCTGACTCATAAACATCACCCGAACCTTTCAGAATTCATTGACACCGTCGTCGGAAGCTTGCCTTTCTGCTTCCCACACGTTGATGATTTACCAGATTTTAGCCGTGACGAGACCGAACACGCCCAGCACCTGCGTCAACGTTTCCAGCGTCTCGCAGACGAAAGAAAACGCGAACTGGGAGCAACATGTCTAGAATTCCTGGGGCACGAACTTAACCAGCATGGAGCACTGCCACTTAACGAAAAGGTGGAAGCTATCGACAATTTTCCAATGCCAAAAATCATTCTTCAGCGATGCAAATATTTTGGACTTGTAAATTTCTACAGAAGGTTTGTTTCTCAATGTGCAGCAATTCTATTACCACTGACAGCTCTTCTGAAAAGAAGCAGGCCAACTTCAACCCCTGTACAGTCGAGTCTGACTACCGAGCAAGGTTTCAACCGAGCAAAATCTGAACAAGCCAACGCTACGCAACTTTCATACCGTCAACACGACACGATAACGAACACCGTGGTCAACGCCTCCGATGTTGCTGTAGACGCAGTACTGCAGCAACTGTAAGATCTTATCTGGAAGCCTATTACGTTCTTTCCAAGACAACTTAGACCAGCGGAATAACGTTATAGCACATTTGGGCCGTGAGCTGTTAGCGATCCATTGGAATATGACAGTTTACACATTTTCTACAAGTTACACTATGTTTTTTGTACTCACGGATAACAAGCCTCTTATAAACGCCTTGCAAAATGGCAAATACAGACATTCAACCTCGTGGAACAACACATTTGGCTTACATCGCCGATTTCGCAACCGACTTCCAAACATCAAGGGTGCTGTTAACCATGCAGCCGATGTTTTGTCCCGGTGTGTTCTTATTTCCTGCGGACTTAGCTCGTCCTGCAGTCCACATCAATGTAGTCAGCACCGCACAAAGAAAACACAAGTAGCTTCAGCAGCGGTGACAATTTCGCTTGTCGACTCATTTTCGACGACACTACGTTACTGCATCCACGAAGGAAACTGTCTGCGACTTATAAAGACGCACATCAAAACCCTTCATACCACTGACTTTCGCAGGCAAGTGTTGAACATCATGCACGGCATGTCCCATCCGGACATTCGTGCTACACAAAAATTGATAACTGAACGCTTTGGCTGGCCAGGTATCAACACAGATATTCGCAGCTGGACTCAATTCTGCATGCAATGCCTGAAATCCAAGGTCCAGCGTCACGCCTATGCGCCATTTCATTTATTCCCGAGGACCAGAGATCGCTTTGACCATTTTAATATCAACATCGTGGGGCCCCTCTCACCATGTGAAATATACCCTACTCCAAAACCGAATATTACTTTTCGCTATCTGGATTATGAAACAAGAAATTTTAATTGATCATATCTGGATTTCAAGTTTTCAGACTGGATTTCAGGTTTCCAAACACGTTTCCAGTTAGTTTTCCTGTTTCATAATCCAAATAACGAAAAGTAACATTTGGTTTTAGGGGTAGGGTACTGTTGTCCCCTCACTTGCACTTATTGGTTTACCCGCTGGCCGGAGGCGCTCCCCACCCAAAACATCAAGCGGACACTTTGGCTCACACCTTCCTCCAAAGGTTGGGTTTCTCGATTCGGCGTTTTGTCCCCTCTTACGAGAGACCGAGGACATGAATTTGAGTTCGCGCTCTTCCATCAAATATTATCACATATAGGAACCACCCGTATTCAAACAACAGCATATCACCCTAAGGCAAACAGGTCTCGTCGAACGCTTTTGCCGTTCACTTAAACGTTCACTATGGCGCATACCGAACCAAACAAGTGACATAAAAACGTGCCCATCGTCCTCCAAGGACTCCGAGGAGCATTAAAAAATATCCCCAGTACAGCCCAGTTAAGCTTGTATATCGTTCAACTCTTCGCCTACGCAGAATTTTTATTTTTTTATTTTTGGCATCTTGATTTGATGAGTGAGCTCCTGATTCCATGACGTCCACCTTCCAGCCACGAGCGAGAATGAGAAACTTCCGGCCCATGTCACGGCGCACTCAAAACCAAACTACAGTATGCATATCAAACGATCTCGACAATTGCAATCACATATTTCTACGAAAAGATGAAGTCAAGAAATTCTTACAACAACCACAGTCTGAGCCCCCAGAGGTTTTAAGGAGCGAAAACCTTCACTACTGATTTCAACGGGCGTCAAAAAACCGTTTTGTCGATCGCCCGAAGCGGGCTCACCTGGAGTATCTCCCGAATATAAAGGATGCTACTGATACGCATGCAGTCAACGCCTGACCCACCACTGACCCCTGCGTTTTCCCGGCAAGACGAATTCCTGGAACAAATACGGCTTGAACTAATATTCTGCCATAAAGCTACAAACCACTACAAACCCTCCCGACTTCAACGTGCACGAACCGATGTTAACCGACGCGGCTAAAGACGTTTAAAGGCCAAACCGTCTACCCCTCCCCTCCTCTTGTCCCTAAAGTCACTCGATCCTGGGAAAAGTAGCGCAAAGCTCCCCGTGTGGTCGCCATCTTGGTCCGTGAAATGAGCAATTTCTTCTTGTCCCCTCCGTTCTTGGTGAGCCGATCTAAATTCGCTGGTGACGGGTAACTTTATGAAGACGTTTTTTGTATACCGAGATTTTGCTAAACACACAGCAGGCGAAACGAGTGTACACCTTCGTACTACCACCACATGCTGTGTCGGTGCTTGGAGGCACTGAAAAATAATTTTACTGTTTTAAATTACGCAAGAAGAACAATATAATAATAAGAGATCAATGGAGATGGGCGTGATTAATAAGTTGATTGCATACACAGTGCCAAAGACTCTTTATATTGGCGAGGAACTCTTCCAGTACGATGATGCTCCATGGTGATCTTGGCGCGACTGCTTTAGAACGACAATCTGGAAGCTTCGAAGATTTAAATGGACCAAGATGGCGATTTCCATGGCAACGTCGACAGATTAGCCAATCGCCTTGCGAGGTTTGGGTCGTCTGTATGTTAGTATCCGTTTGTGTCCGGCTAGCAGGTAGGGAAGGCAATGGCGCTACTTTCTCAGGATCCAGTGACTTTACTTGTCTCTACCACAACCCACCACAAAGAAGCACCTCGAAAAGTATCATGGTATCTAATACACACTGCATATGACGCAAACCAAAATAAAGTATTTCTTGTTTAAGGGCGGCAGAGGGAACGAGGTTGGAGAGGAGTACGTATGGCCACAGACGGATTGCTCACTCAATGGAATGAAAATGAAGACAACGAAAAGACTAACAGACAAGCTCGGAGGCAGAGCACGCTAAACTATTCCGACGATCAGTCTACATCTCGGTTCCTATTGAACTCTGTAAATAATGTACATAAATAATGAGGGTTGGGCAGAGACACCCTAAAATGTATTTGGAAATACAAATACTGGTATACATGACGAAGAGTGCTAAAATACAAATACTGAAATACAACGCGCAAAAAAGTATCAGATTACGTATCAAAATTACATCAGAAAAAAAAAGTATTCAGAAATACAAAGACAACAATACATTTTGCCGGGACAGTAATGCTCACATACTTAAAAAAGCCTTTTCGTGATGTCAACTTTGTACAACCGGCAAAATGTTACTGTTTGTAAAATATGTATTAAAGAACCCTCGCGCTACATATTTTATCTTCCCATATGGTAACTTAAGTAGCTTTTAAATTGCTCGTCGATCAGCTGCTGTAAATATTGGCAAAGAGTTACGTTAGCGAAGGAAATTAAGCATACCACAAGTGTCATTAAATACGGGTTCATATTAGGGAGTTTTAGCGAGTCGTTTTTTCCAGCCCACGGTTTCAGAAATCACGGAACGCTGCAGCTGGTCTGTTCACGTAAAACCGTACTGCGAAATTTGAAATTTGACATATATTAGCGAATCGTGAAACTGGCGCAACTGTGTAAACAATGATGATGATGGTTGTTGACCCGTGGCGCCATCTTCCTAGTTAACATGTGAAACATTCCGCAACGTATAAATTCGTGGCGGCTCGTGTTTCTTGGCGTACGACTGATGTAACTAAGACGGGCAACGTAATATTTGCCGGTCGGAATTTCAAGAACTGCGAAGCTAGAGAGAGTAAATAGTATCAGAACGACCGTAAGGTATGTGATGTGTCTCCGTCATCTTGAACTTGAACGATCGTTCACGTTGTGAGCAGCTGAACCAAATCATTTCGTTTGCTCGCGATAGCCACAGAAGTTAGTCTGCCCGCAGATCGCTAAATTGACTAGCATGAGCAGTTTACAGCATTCGCGATCGCATACCATTGCGACCAGTCCTAGAAATGATTTGATTCAAACCACTCAAATGAAGCAGGCTAACAGGATGGTAAATCGCCTCCCGCTGTCCTAAGCCTTGGGTCGGCGAAGACAGTCACCAAGCCGACCGTCATCTTTTTTCACCCGAGTCGTGAACGGTACTGGCTGCGTTGCGGTGACGGCTCCAGCGGCCGGAATGGGAGAAACGAACGAGAAGAGCCTCCCACGCCCCGAACGACTCGCGCGCGCATGCGCAGTGACGTCACCGATGTGTTTGAGGGGGAACCGTTCGTGTGGAAACGACCTGCTAAAACTCCCTATTAAAACAAGCGAAGACCGTTTTAACACTGGAAAAACGTTTTAAACCATGCCAATATTGTTTTTCTTCTCGATTTTAATATATATGAAGACCACGCTTGTAGCTAGCAATAGGTAGGCTTCCTTGACAGGGTTTTACTTCTCAGGAAAAAAGAGTCCTCAAGTAAAAATAAAACTCACACTAACCGCGAGGTAAAGATTGAAGTTTAAGTTGGACGTTCTCGAGTCCGAAGTTATTTTCGTATAGAATTGTCATTTTCTTTTAACATAGAGCTGTGGGAACTAAGCGAGTGTTCAGTCTGTTGAAATACTTTCCATTAATAATGCAGTGCAGTTCTCCTTTAGATATATTGCACGACTTCGAAGCAATGTCCAAGAACCTCTAAATTTGTTTCATATCTACCCAAATATCCCCGAAAGGTCTGTATCCTCTAGTCTCATGTCGGCACTTTTCTGCAGTCACTTCAAGACGTCACCTTGGAATGAAATAGATGCTATTTTGTCTGATGATCTTAAGGAGAAGACGTTTTGCTCGCCCTAGTAAATCGGGCTTGGAGAGCAATGTACATTAGTGAAGCTCGTACCCACCGTGCCTTTCAACGTTTTGATTCTACAAAAATAGTTGCCCAACTGAAGCACTCCGGAAGACATATGTTTTAAGAAATAGGAAGAGAGGCACCAATGTCGGGGTCATACTGTTCGAAACAAAACTTAGTCTGCTTGATAACAAAGCCACAAGGTCTCATCTGACTGTGCCTTCTACCCATCTGGAGCACGAAAAGAAACAACAACAACAACAACAACAACAGACTTTTGAGCTTTCGCTTGGGGGTCACTGATTTCTCGAATATTGCAAGCGATATACATTGGCCGGGGATCATGATAGCGACACTAAGAATACACCAACATTGTATTCCGATACTCAAATACAGATACTGTTTGAGGAACTGTATCGCCATACAGAAATATAACGTACTACTAGTAGTTCTGAAATACTATCCTGATATATTCTAGTATAGCGATACCGTTCAACCCTGCTAAATATGAAGCGACAAGTCTTGGTTCCTACGAAGTCACGGGGCGTAAATTTAGCGGGAACTCAAAATTTGTGTGTAGGCCCCGTGTTATGAGGCCACATGACATCAATTGTTGGTTGTCACAATTTGAGGAAACTGAATTGACGGATAGGTCACGTGATGTCAATTTTAACGTTAAATTTAGCGGGAAAACTGACGGCGTTTACACTACACCATCGAGAAAACCGAGAACGGGCTACTAACAGCCCTCACTTTAGAGGCAGCAAGCATCGTGATAATGCAACTTTTGGAGGTTCTTAACCGGCTCAAACAGATTCTAGCATGACTTCTGTCGCACTTAAGTGAGCGAGTTTAGGTACGCAATACCTAATGAGTGAACATTTACCTTCAGTGATGCATCAAGGTACTAATTAACGTTCTTCAATTCTCACTGAATGCGTGCAAGACGGCAGATTGAACTATAAAATTACCAAGCATCTTCTCCTGAGAGCGCAAAAAATATTAAGAAAATATACATTGCGGTCATGCTAATATCTTTTTACTTTCCCACAGGCCCGGAATCCCGTAACGTTTTTGGTGAGGACATTATTTCTATACCGTCATGCAGTCCGAGAACACGAGACTTCGTGGAAAAGTATTCAGTACTGCGTTTCAGCCTCAGGCATACACGAACGGAAACAGTTTATGGCCCCTAATCTAACCTTGTCAGCGATGGGTCAAGAAGGATTGTATAATAATGTCGGGGTAGCAGAAACGCAACATATACTGCGCCATGTAGTGGTAAGCGGAATGCAAGGTAATTCAACCTGCAAAATAAAATGAGTAATTTATATTTCTGACTCTATTGAGGTCAGCCCAGAGCTACGACCACCTTTGTTGGAGCGGTTTGAGCATGTTTTGTACAGAAAAGTGCGCGTAAGCTTTGGAATTGGCGAAATGCGACACCGAGCCTGTTCTGTTGTCGGAAGCAAATTGACGGCAGCAAATCAAATGACTCCCATGCCACATGGCCCGCAATTACCTTTTCTCTCGCAAACTGGATATCCCTTCCCAAGTATAACACTTCACCGACCTAGGCTTAGGCCAGATTGGCGCAAGCTGAGAGCCAACTTCGCTCAATCTGACTCAGCTTGCGCCAAGCCGGCCTAGTATGAGTCAGGAAAGTGTCTTGCTGAGGAGGTGACGCAAGCGCTCTAGCAGTCACCCTCAAGAACGTTGCGCAAAATTTCAAGGTCGCTACCAATCGTGAAGTGACGCGCAAAAATCGTAAGCTTAGGCGCTGCAGAGTTGCAACTGGCTATGCCCGGAGTCTACGCGAGAGTCTCGCGTGCCGCGAGTGCAAACACGGTAGGAAAAGCAATGTGCGCGCCGAACGTAATTAATTTGCTAGAACATTTACTAAGGTTCCGCAATTGTTCTCTGTGACTCAGTGTCCTGTGTTGTGCAGAAGAGTCACCTCATACTATTTGTTTTGTTTTGTCGGTTATGGTCAAACATCGCGAAACTAAAAATCTCAAGCGTCAACCTCGTCCCCGCAAACCACTTAACAGAGCCAACTCGCTTAATGACGAGACTGAAGACGTGTTTAGTCCTAAGAACGCAGCTCTGCGCTGCGTCACTGAGCCTTGTGACATGTCACGCTATGGTTCCTGGAGCGCGTCCCCAACTGGTGTGTTTAGGGTCCTATCTCGCTTATACATAAGAAGTGGTCCCGCAGTTGCAACAAATGTCGCCACAAAAGAGGAGTGCCAGGCTGTCGGATGTCACGATCCTGGCGGTTGGTCCTAGAAAAGCTGGCGAAAAGCACGAGCGAACGTGAATGTCGCTGTCGTCGCGGCGTCCCAACTCCTGGCTCCCGAAGCTTCCGTGAGCTGTCAAACTGGAGTGCGACCTGCAGCAGGACGAGGCGTCTGCCATATCGACCACCGCTGCTGGGACAGCGCAAGGATCGGGACCGGCAACATCATGACGCTCTATGAAGTGACGGGCGAAATCGATTGACTACTCTTTTCCGCGCTGGCTGAATGTTTTCATTTCCATTTCGTAAATCTGGCGTCCAGCTCATAGTGCGAGGCAGCCGTGCACGGCATTTCACGAGGAATCAATGAATCTATCTTTCTTAATCCTACTACTTATGATAAAGTGTTTAAAACATTTATGGCTCTAAAATAGTAAAACATGTGATATTGATGACCTCCAAATTAAACCCATTAAATATATTCTTGACATTATTGCGCCATATATTGATCACACCTTCAATTTGTAGCTTGTTGTGCGGAGATTTCTCTAGGAAAATTAAAAGTGAAAAAGTGTCAGTGCTGTTCCAAAAGATTGTTTTGTGTCGTTTACATAGTTTTTTGTCAAGCACTAGGTGCTTTCTGAGTCTGTTCGGTTTCAGAAAGGGAACGTCGACGGAATCCGCACTCCTCTTACAAAGGAAATTATTCTGCATAACATCGAAAACGAACTGTTGACATTAGGCATATTTATAAATTTTAGCAAAGCCTTTGATTGTATTAATCACAAAATGTTCGTTGACAAATTATACCAGTACGGCATTCGTGGTCCCTCACTTTCACTTTTGTGTTCATATCTAGAAGATTGTATGCCGTCTGTGTGCACTGATGGACATTTATCATATTTTATGCCTATCAGATATAGAGTCCCACAACGTAGCATATTGGGGTCCTTACTCTTTAATATATATAAATGATAATAGGAATACTGACGAGGACACTCATTTTATAATGTATGCCAACGACACCAGTCTGTTCCTCTGTGACGAGGATGCGGATAACTTAGCAATCAAAGGAAATGTCATGCTATCCAAATTTGCGTAGTAATGGTCAAAGTAAAACAGGCTTAATATAATGAAACAAAGACTAAAGCAATATTATTTAGATAAATCAATATACATGTAGCTCTACACAAACCTTTCCAGTTTAATTCTAAGCCAGTTGAACTAGTGAAAAATATAGACATTGCGTGTTATATTTTCAGAAAACTTGTCTTGGGATGAACATATAAATCATATTACCTGTAAATTATGCAAAATCGTCGGTAATATTGCTCGAGTCGTTTCATTCTGCTCGAAAATATAAAATTACAAATATATCATGAATTATTTAAATCACAAATAACATATTGTCATCTCATTTGGGGTACGGCGACAAAATCAGATCTACATAAAATACTATTGCTTCAAAGAGAGTATTACGCTTTCTTGGAAACGTTCATTATTTATTCCACACCAAAATATTATTTCAAAACTACAAAATTATCCACATATATTGATTGTATGAATACCTTCTGACTCAAGTAATTTTGATTTTCATCGCCAGAAGTGATTGGTTTTTTGAGGCATACATCCAATTTAACCAGAAATATAACGACCATCCGTACCCGCTGCTCGGAGCAAGGGAGGGTGTCCAGTTATTGTACAAATTCCGGCTTGCAGTCTCTTCATTATAACCTACCCACATTATTAAATAAATATTCTTTAGATAATCCCGACATTTATAGTTTAGATCGTAAATCACTGTACCTACTTTTTGTATAATATGTGTTAAGTTATGTTAACCTTTTAGTTAACGCGTTTTTTGCATATTTATTACCCTGTTTGTTTTTCCTGCATCTATGTCACCATCTGCGAAGCTCTCAGGGCCCGCACTTCGTCAAGCCAACAAAGATTGGCTCTTTTGTCCATGGCTCTGGCATCTGTACTTAGCATCTGTAAAAATCAAATCAAATAAATGATTTGATTTGATTTGATTTAGACGAGGTGAACACACAAGTGGGGGACGCGTTCCAGGCACGATAGCCATGTCCTGTTAGCGTCTATTCCCTTTTGTCCCTGTCCTTAGAGTTTTAATTCAAGAATGCACAAAAAACTAGACCAACTTGCGAACCATATTAATGCTTAGTGTTTCACTGCACATATGTTTTTACAGTCTAAATGTATATTGAATTTCGTGCCAATTCCTGGGTCCTTCCTCAGGTTTGCGGAGGCGGCACTTGTAAATGCTTTGAGAGAAGGTAGGCACTCCAGATTCCTTAGAGTATGGCCTGAAAACCTGAAACAAAAGGAGCAGCAATGCTAAAGGCTTCTTCGCGTTAGAGTGCGTGCCTCCCCGCGAATCGTCAACTTCATCTGATTATGCCTATTTCCTCTTCCTCTTCGTGGGACCAAATTTTCCATTTTCTTCGTAGGAATGTGTGAGCAAGGGGCCAGCACGTGATAAAGTATATGCATGCTACCAAGTAAGTGACTGGCGTTTCAGTGCTTTTATTGCCAATGAAAATCGCGTCATATTTGTAGAATTCTCCAATCTTACAAAGCCGCATTTCGAAATGGCGTGCTGGAGGAGCGTAATTAATTCTTTGACGCTCAGGAAACCTGTAAGTGCAAGCAGGGAGTTACGTGAAGATATGAGGACAGGGTCAAGTGCTTATTTGTGTTTCTTTTTTTGTACACCTTTGTCTTTGTTTACAAGTTTTTGGAGCTTTATGGACCAACTAGCCAGTCAACAAGTCTTGTTTCAACCATTTAACAGCCTTGTACCACAAATGACGCCAACATGCGCGAGTTGACAGAAAAGCCCCATGAAATTGTAGTAATACTGAATATACCTTTCCCGTTTCATGCTTTTACGTTCAGTTTCTAGACGAAACATTGGTGGGGTGGGAAATCTTGTAAACTTCATGATGACCCTCCTGAGCATTTGTCAAAGCTAAACATTGACAAAGAGCGCTTGAATGGTGTTTGCGCTTTTGAATGGATAATTAATTTGCCCCATTGTTTACATGAAATTGGTTATTACTGTTAACCCTTTTCAATCGATGGGAAAATAGGTAAAATATATTTATTGTATCGTTTACTGATGCTCCAAGCAAAATATCAAATATGTAAAGAGCGCATTCCGATGGAGTCGAGTCAAGGTGCGTTTACTGATGAAAGAGCTTTACCGTTACTAAAACAAATATTGAAATGGAACATTTTAAGCCGTCATAAACTTACGAAGCGCAATTTGTTTCCTTGGTTTTACAGAAAAACAGCCAACCAGGTGAGCGATATATATGGGAGGCGTGTGTGAGCTCAAACTTTATCATGGTTACTAAAAGACATTTTGTTCAACAATTTGTCGGAACAAAAATACCAATTTTAAGTTTAATTGTTTACCCTAGTTTGAACACATAAACTGTTATATAAACGAGGCAGAATTGACCAAGAAACGTAAATTAACCTAATATCCGAATAAATATCTAGTTAAAGACTACAAATTCATAAAAATAAATTCTTAGATATAAGCAATAAACAATTTGTTTCGTTCATTGCGTTCATCAGTAAGCAATGAGCAATGATCAACAGCAGTAAGGCGGCCATTTCCATCGCCATTGTCATGATCATCAATATCCTCGTCATTGTCACATGTTATGATTTTTTTCAGCTTTTGTCACGTCGGAAGAATTGCCTAGGAAATTAAACTTATTGTTAAATCAATGTCTTTTACAAACAATGTGAAAGATTTTATATAATCGGAGAATTACCATAGAACAACGAGAGTAAGAAGGGAAGTCTCAAACACAGCTGAATTTTTTATATATACAAAGAAGGCTTAGTAAAGAGGGAATACCAACGTATATATTATAACCAGAGGCCGAGACGGTCGCGAATTGTTGGGGAGGGGCGGGGGGTAAAAAATAGCGGCTGATGAAATTTGATTGCCACAGAATTGATTTCTATATGGTCTGAACAAACGATTAAAAAGGAGAAGCTGCAAATTACACACTCTCAAGAACCAAACGTCCCAGAGCTCAATTCCAAAACACACGGTATGAACACGGACTGTATCTGTCAGTTTGAGGTTAAACAAAACGGTGAAGCTGAATTTTCCAACCGATAGTTCACGGTCCGGACGTGCACACACAAAAGAGGAGACATCAAAGCCCTGCATTGTAAAGGACATACATGTACATAAGGGCGTAAACTTCACAAACATAAACCAGTTCAACACAAAAAAAACACGACATAATTCGTGTGTCGAGTATCCCCCACACTGTCGGCCTTTAAAGAGAGGGAGCGCTTATTTATTACGTTTCCATGTTTTCCTATCAAAATTGAATATTTTAACACGCGTTTGTGGTTATTTTTATCAACTGAAATTACTGACGTCAAATTCCCCAAGGGTACACAATTGTTACATTTTTGGATGTGCTTTGACACCTCTGAATACGGATCTTTTTTTTTTTTTGGACACACCTCTATGTTCTGTCATACGGTCATTGATACAGCGCTTGGTCTGAACAATGTAGCAAAAACCATAGTCAAAGGAGATTTTGTAGACTATCCCTGAATAACACGCGACACTTTTCTTTTTGTGTTTATTAAGGGAACCTATTTGAGTCGATGTGAAGGGAGTCAACCTTTCAACCTAGAGTCTGTGCTAATTGCCGTACGGAGGCCAAACGTATTAGCGATAGATTTGAGGTTATGAAACATTCCGTGAAATAACAGAAAGACAGCATACTTTGCCTGTCCGTAAATGCTTTGAGCCTTCTTTTCAGAGTAAACAATGTAACAAAGCCGTCTGGACAGAAACTCCTGAGGGTATTTTGCTTCGTCTGCGCGGCTGAACAGATTTGGAATAGACTCCTCTATTAAGTGAGCGCACGCTGTTTGTAGTGCGTTATTTATCAGATTGCGAACCAGGCCCGACTTGACGTTTTATTTAATGGCAGTTTGGGAACGAAAGGATTAGTTTTTGTCGCCGCCTTGCCATATGACCAACGCAAACCAGGTTGTATTCTTAACTAAAGGTATAAATACAGGAAAGAGTCTTTCCCCGGCCTCTCTATTGAAAACTGAAACTCTCGGCTTTTCTATACACAGTGTTTTCAAACGAACTTGCTATAGTTGAATACAGTGTACACACTAATGTCGACCGCGTATCGCCTAATGAGAACATAACCAGGATTAGAATCTTTGATAAAATCATGCAACTTTAAATCTAAGAGGTTCAGATATATTTCTGAAACAGCAGGAGTCAACTCCGAACCTATGCACACTTTCTGCCGTTGGATAATCTTTTGACCATCTTGAGCCACAACCGTGTACCGAAGTTACAACTTAAAAACCTTAACGAAATATGTCACGTGCATTCCCGACTGAGGTTCGATGCTAAATACATTATCTTCCAAAAATTGTATTTCCGACTTCGTGTGCAAAGCTAATTCATCTAGCCGATCCTTACTTACTAAATCAACCAAAGGTGTTCTATCCTGTGTCTTTTCCAATACCTGCCAAAACTGTGTTTAGGAGGGCATTTATACGGAATGGTAATTGAGTAGCGCAAACGGGACACAAAATAAGCAGAACACAGGACGAGCCCTAACTTGCAACTAAAAGGTTTTTGCGCTACTTATTTTTCATGTCTTTTAACGTCCAACTAGCCAGTGAATCTACTATTTTAATATTCAAAGGGTGTTCACAATAAATCCGAGGGCTATGAAACGAACTGGAAAAATCGGCGCCTGCATATATAGAAACCTCCAACTTTCATTGAATGTGCATTGAGGAGGTGCGTTTGACCAGGTGAAAGTTCAAGGCGTAGCTCCGCTCTTGTAAAAAAATGAGAACACCAAACTTACCGGGGTAGAGGCGGACGTGTTCGTAGACGACCTAGTGAGCGGTGGTAGTACCTTGTGGCGCCATCTTCCGAGTAGTCGCAGTAACGACGACAAACTCTGTTGTCTTCTCGCTGCGCTATTGGGAAATGGCGCCTCAAGTTAAATTCATTGCTAACTCAGTCCTTTGGGAACACATTAGCCGCTGAACCTCGGAAGTTTGGTGGTTATTTTTTCACATTTTGGGAGCTACGTCTTGAAATTTCACCAGAGAAAAATCAGGACATAAACTCACATTGGTGGGAGTTCAAGCTTTGTTAAGGCGCCGATTTACTTGGCTCGCTTTAGAGCGTTAGAATCCATAGCGAACAGGCTTACAGTGCTGTCCCTGGGCTTTTCAAGTTTGTTTTTACAAAGAACATTTGTGAAACTACAATATTGCGGTCTGTGCAGGTAAGTTTACGGGCTGGGGGGCATAACATAAGGTATAATTGTCACTATATAGAGGTCGATGAATTAACTAAGATCTCTTAACTTTTTAATCAGAGAAAGTTAACATATATTTGCTATTAAAAGCTTGCTGAGCAGCACAGAAAACCCTTAAATCAGCATCTTTTAGAGAGACTGAGCGCTTGAGAAGTGCAGTAGTTCGCTAAGGTTACCAATCATGGTACAGCTACAAGGCTGGTGGTGAGAAAACGTGGATGTTAAGAGACAAAAAAAAAACCACGCGGGCGCCTTACAACATCGGTACCCTTGCAGCTACTGCACGGGGGTAACATAAGAGCTCAACCATGCTTCCCACGTACTTTCCTAAGTCTTTCAAATATTGACTAACTTAATGGTTTTCGATTACTCCGAGCAAGTTTCAGATATTGGAACAATATTTTTATCTTCACTAATAATAAGATTAATAAATACTTTTAGTTCAATAATCGACTTATCCTGATGATTACACCCCTATATTATGTTCTCCTGGCGGGATAACTCAACTGCTCAAACCGCATCGGTATAGCGTTCATGGCCTTTTTAAACAAATTTGTAAAGCCTAAAATGAAGCACCTCGTATGATCCAAACTTGAATCCCGAAGTCATTGCGTTTAGAGGTCGGCACATTTGTCACGGAAAATCTCGTGGAGCAGTGGCTCTTTCTTTTCTGGTGTGTGTGTAGCATGACACGTTCGCGGTTTTTTTATAATCGCACTGACCTTTTACAAAGCCGAACACTTTCTTTATGTTTGCATAAGAAACAAAACAACGAAAAGGTACCTTAGTGAAATTTACGCGAGTACGCAGTTAGTGTCGAGATCATAAGCCCCGCTTAGAAGCACTATCTTGACAGGACAGTTAAACACACGGACGTATAAGGACGTCAGTGAATAGCATTTCAATGTTCGTGACGGACCGTGATTAAGTCAGTTAACTTTCGAAAAGAGAGATTTGTATTTGCATTTCAATACATTTTCGCAAATATTTTGTCCGTCCGTTACCCTGTACTTTGCATGTTTTCCGCCGATTGATATACAACTAGTGAAGGGACGACAAACCTAATACAGTTGCATGATTGCTGTAACAGACAAACCAACTGTGAAGTATTAAAAATTAAAATTCCTTATTTGTCACCATTTAGGAAAACGGGAGGTAGAA
Organism: Ixodes ricinus; assembly: GCA_037355805.1. Classification (NCBI taxonomy): domain Eukaryota; kingdom Metazoa; phylum Arthropoda; class Arachnida; order Ixodida; family Ixodidae; genus Ixodes; species Ixodes ricinus. The sequence goes on from JAZHYW010009733.1 coordinate 79,206, forward strand.
AAAAATATTATCTGCTGCTTGATCAACTTGACTCCCCGTAGCAGAACAAGAAAATACACCGTAAAAGAAAACACAAACGTATGCCACATTTATGAAGCAACACATGAAAAGCAAGGGAGGGCGCCACGAGAGCTCCGACGGCAGATCACGCGTCACGATAGCGCCGAACAACAGTCATGAAGATGCCTTTCCCCATGGCGGGACGTTTAAGCATCGAATCCGCTTCTGTATAGTAACTGGGTTGTGTTACATTTAAGTAACTGTTACGGGACACCCAGCACTGCAAGATAGGTTAGTGCAGCTTTATATTTTGTCATTAAATTTACTTCTCTCTCGTTCCAAATTCGACGTTTTTCCAATGTTTGCAAGAATTAAACATAATAATGACGTCATACCTGAGTGCGCGGTAGGCTCCTGTTGCAATACTCTCATGAAAAAAACTAAAATGTGTATTCCCGGGAAAGAACGCTCATCACGAAACCGCTTGTTTTTCACCCATATACAACCAGAGGTGCATGAGAGACTACCTCTGCGGTGTTTCACACTCACTCAGAGTGTGAATGTATTTTTATAGTATGGAACGGTAATAAATAAACAATTATATATCCGAAACTCTGCATCTCGCTTTTCTTAATTCAAGTTTGCAAAAATTGCATTTTTTTTTTAGAATTCCAGTTTGCGTATTTAGCCAATTAAATGACATCAAGCGGTCGACATGCGGCTTCCTTTTGTGTAAAAATTTCAGCTCCTTGCAAAAGAGGGGTTTAAACACCCCAATATCGATCATTCCCAAGGCGCGCACTTGCACTCTCGTGACGCGCGCTCTAAAGACGCGCTTTCATGCCGCGGCGCTCTCCTGTCGGCGCTCTAGTGTCATGCGCTCTAGTGTCATGCGCTCTCGTGTTATACAACCCAAAAAGCTATATATTACAATGAAGCAAAAATAAATTAAACATATTAAATCTATTCATAACTCAACTATTTATCGCATGTGTGGAGAAACCATTAGAGAAATAATGAGTATTATTTTGAGGATTCACCTAATATTTATACTTTAAGTTCAACGTCGCGACTTACTCACCGAAATTAGAAGGTAGTTGCCTCCGGACGAGCCAGCAGTCCAGTACATTTTAACTTTCGGTTTGCTTTGAAAAATATTCAGGGATTTTTTTATTTATATCCGGTGTTCGGCTACTTAAGCTTTCGATTGAATGTATTTCAGCTATCGTTTGAATGAATGTGGGACAGTTATTCTAGAGAATGCTTCTTTTTTAATTATTTGCATTAGTGACGTACACATCGCGACACTGTTAGCACGAACAGGACGTCGGCGCCTTTTCCCATTTTATTAGGAAAGAGTAGTAGTGGGCACACAATTTTACCCCTTATATTGAAGCCCTAACTGAGCTCTTTCTATAACAATGATATCTTTGATGACGATCTTTGGGTTCTAAGAGAAAACGCAGAAAACTGGCGATCGCTTGTTCGCGCTAACAGTGTCGCGCTCTGTACGTGCTAAAAAGGGTGATGTGCACAGACCGACATATTGTTGTTCGATTTTCGCAGCTCATGCTCAGGACTAGTATCCGTCCGTTGTTTGCCAAATACAGCCATCCTTAGTGGCTGGTATACACGTTGAAAGTGCACAATCGGGCATTGTTCCCAATCAGGATACGAGGTTTCTGGAAAAAGGAAATGGAAGATAGATTACCCTTGAGCTTAAGAAACGAAGTGCGCGACAATCCCTTTTCGCGATTCTTGCTTTGTGATTGGCTCTCTCGCAATCTCGTCAGCTATTGCCTCGACCTCATTGGCTACGGAGCGCTAATAGGATGCACGAAATTCGCCACGTCTTCGTTTCTTAAGCAGTCAATAACAATAGTCCTCATGATATTCACAGCGAACAACGGAAAACAATATGTCCTACCGTCAATGCTATCTAGTTCGGCTAATAACTTACAAGGTTCTGTTGATATTAAAATTAACCCCAAAACTGAAATGCGCCCGTCTCCAACAATAAAAGGGACAACAACAACAACCGCTGCGGAGACTGAAACAGAAGGAGGAACCGCACCTTCCAGATGGTGGGATCCAGTAGTACCATTGAAGACAACAGTACCACCAAGTTTACCAGAGGATATTGAAGGTACAGTGAAAACGTTTCTCGCTGAATATCTCGGCCGACCAGAAACGGTGGACGGGAGAGAAGGAAACCTTAAATTCTCCTAATCAGAGCCAGTGAGAATAAACTCCTTCCGGACGTGGTAGTGCATACGGAGAAACATCTATAGGCGCTATGCAACATAACTGGACGCAGTTTCCAACATTTAATGTTCCCAAACTGGGCTATTTGTTTCTCATTGCTTTTAAAATACCGCTCAGTGCATAACGTGCACGTCCTTGCATAATCTACGGGCGTATTTCCTGGCGGCCATTGCTGCGTCTCTTGTTGCTGATAAGATGCTGACAATAACGCTTCTGCGAGCTAACTTCCAGGTCATCAAGATAATAGTTTTGACCGACCATACATGAAAAGTAAATTCTGAGTTTGCGCCTTAAAAATCGGCTCAGCTGCTACGATGTCTACACTTTGTATCAGCGCAATCTGACAAAGGGCGAAGGCCACGGTTGCCGTGAGCCAATGAAAATGACGGAACGCAGCATGTGACAGCGCTCCAAGGGAGGTGGGTACTCTGAAGAATAGTTGTCACCTGCCTCGCCTTGATTATCTGATTTGTTCTCTGTGGCGGTAGCCTTCGCCATTTGCAAATTTCTGATAAAGCGGAGAATAGTGAATACCACCTATGTTCTGAATAAAAAAATTAAAGTCCGTTTACAAATCTCTGTAATGCGAAACTAGAGCGCAGCTCTTGAGGAGGAGGGAGGTTATTGAGGGGAGGGTATGCCCTCCTCCTCTTTCGTTCTCTCAAACTCCTCTCCTCCACCTTCCCTCCCTCCACTCCCCATTCGCCTCCTCCTCTCCTTTTCCCCTCCTGCCGCTGAATTTGATCATGGGTTACGTGACACAAAGTCTTAACGTCATTTTTTTCGCTAAAATTTATTGGGGAAATTGATTGGTGTTGAGGTCACGCGACGTTAATTTCCAAGCTTAATTTAGCGGCGAAACTTAAAACGCTAAAGATAGCGGGGACAGTTTTTCCGCTAAATTTAGCGGGGAAATTTTCGCGCTAATTTTAGCGGGGAAACTTAACCCGCTAAAGATAGCGGGGAAATTGTCCCGCTAAATTTAGCGGGGAAATATAAACGCAAAATTGCGCCCGTAAATTTGTCCGCGTGGTTACACCGACGGGTTACACGCGTGGTTACACCGACGGCGGCGCGACGCCGGTGCCGCTCAACCCGGATTCGGGCACCTAGGAACTGGGCTCTAAACATGGTTTGACCTGAACCACTAATTAATAATGTTCCAGATACATAGAAAGAGAGTGCGGCTTACGTATGTACGTTATGTACTTGGGAGCACCCAAAACTAATAGGAATACATTTCTGGGGAGCTGCCCGTCCGTAGTACCAGCTTCCGTCGCTAGCAGTTATTAGCGGCACACCTTCCGAGTCAGTTTGCCGACCGGCGCCGTCGGTTAAACTTCTAGAGCCATGTTGTAAATTTGTACCCCAAGTGCTTCAAAATCAATCCTTGTTTTTAGCAATCTTTTATCTCAAGTCACAGCATGCGGCCGTGAATTTTTTTTTAAAGGAAAATGGCGGCGGAAATTTTTGTAACGCCTGAGACATCTTACAAATAAGATGCGTTAAAGGGCAACTCCGCTTCATTTTTGGTTTTAAAAACACAATACAGTCCTCTTTAGTATTTCCTAGGAAGACCAGACGGCAAATATTACGGCGCGGTTCTGTCAAAATGTTTCTTAAACGGTCCGGAAAACTTTGCTACTCGCCAAGCTGACGAAATCGGCTGACTCGAGCGGGCGACTTCAGGCGCAGCCAACAGCGCAGTCAAGGCTACGGCATGGACGTAGCCAACATTGAGCCAAACGTCATCACCACTGCCCCCTTTGTTTGCCATTACTTCTCCCGGCGAGCGCAGCGGGACGTCAGCAACGTTTCCTCTCGGCGCTCAGCGGTGTCCACGTGATTGGCGTAACGCGCCTGCGCAGCGCACTTCTTGGGAGCCGTCCGACGCCCCGCCGTGGACCCCCCCCTACCGCCGTCTCCCGTGTCACAACCGTTTGTAATTATTGTCTCTCTGAGATCCGTCCACACTGCCGACACCACGTGCGCCGACTTATGCCGTCGTTGTGCAGACGTCGTCGAATGTTGTAGACACCAAAACGTGGTGAAGAGTGCGGTGCAGACGACACTTGCGCCTGGCGCAGGCCCGCCCCAATCCCGCCCGTCGTTGCGTAGAGGATCATGTGACATGTCGTACCACGTGATAGCCATGTTCTTGGAGGCCCGAGGCCAATGTTGCCGGACGGAGCCGAAGATTCGGTTTCGATTTCCGCTCGTGTTAAGAATTAGATTTAAAATATATATCCCATTTTTTTGCGAAGCAAACGCCGTAGTCTTTTACTATGGCTTTTTAATGCGAAATCACTCACTATTTTGAAATCTTCGGAATTGAGCGGAGTTGCCTTTTAAAGAAATCGGAGGTCTACCAGTGGTTTTGTCGCTTCAAGGCTGCTGAATTATTTATCGGAGACCAACCTCGCTCAAGGCGACCCTTAACCTCCTCAGCTAACGGAAACTTCTAGACAGTTCGGGATTCGGTCTTGGTAGATCGTTGAAGAACAATTGAATAACTTGCTGAACGGACAGACGTGTCTTGGAGTTCGTGTCAACGCAGTTTGACCCAATTTGTTTTACATAAAAGAATTCCCAGCGAAATTTCTGCCTCGTTTGCTCAGTGCTGATCAGAGACATTTACCAGTGTACACCTAGTCAGTAAAACACTTCTTTTTAAACAAAAATGGCATGACACCGCTTCTCCACAAACCTCCATTCGCCGGACCTGACCCAGTGTGACTTTTTTCTGTTCGCACGTTCGAAAAGTGGAAATCACGTTTGGACCCATGCATTCATTCATAGGTATATTACATTGAGGCTGACTAACGTGGAAAATTGTCAAGATAAACAAATGCTCTTCTGTTACATACTTCCGGTTAATTTTGGTTTCCCCCTGGTATATGTCTGTAAGCCGCAGCATAATTTAATGAAGTAATAACACAAGCAACAGAGAAAGTGTTTTAAAGACGGACAGAAATAAATATGCCAGAAAGAACGATACGAAGGAAAAGGTTGAGGTGGAACCGCCATCGCGCTTCCTCGCAGGTCGGAGTTCTTGTGAATCGCATAAAAGGTGTTCAACATCTGGATTGTTGTACATTCAAAATATTTTTGTTATTAGCCGAATCTTTTAGCATGTCTCTTCCTTGAGATAAAAAAATAAAAGTGAAAGACGTCTACAAATCTCTTTAACGCGAAATTAGAGCGCAGCTCTTGAGTAGGAGGAGGGGAGGGTACAGAAGGGAGGGTATGTCTCACCGTACCCTCCCCTCCTCCTCCTTAACCCACTAAACTTAGCGGGGAAAATTTTCCCGCTATCCCCACTAAATTCAGCGGGAAAGTTTCCCGCTAAATGTATCCGGGAAATGTTCCCGCAAAATGTAGCGGGGAAATTTTTCCCGTCAATTTAGTGGGGAAATTATTTCCACTAAAATAAGAGGAAAAAGTTTCTTTTCTCAATTTAGCAGGAACAGTTTTACTCTAACTTTAGTCGGGAATTTTCCTGCTACATTTAGAGGGAATTTTTCCTGCCA